>JAODAL010054022.1:0-24896 GCA_025379985.1 Phyllomedusa bahiana | reverse complement strand
TTTTCAATAGAATTGATGTCCGGAGCCCAAATTGCCTTTTGCATAATCTTTTTCTTTAAGAATAGAAAATATTCAAAAAGGATCTCCGAAAAATGCCTTTTTGGCCCCCGACCCACCAATTGCTATTTTTAAAAGGGGTAAGTTTACTTCATATAGCCTATTTTTTCCTTGCTTATTATTTTTAGGACTAAATAAAAATTTTGCCCCATGCACGGGCCTATTTTTATTGATTGGGGAGTTTATTGGGTTTATTATTGGATATTGTACAATTTTTCCCCTTTTTTTTTTTTTTTTAATGTTTTTTTTAAAACTTTTTGTATTTTATAAAAAATTTTTTTTACATTTGTCGTTTGCTTCTATTTTTGCTTGAGACTATCATAGCTAACAAGTATTCGGGCATGTTTTGGGCAGTATCAGTGGGGTGTACCTTTGCCACAACTTTCTTCCCCTACAAATAGATAAGGGGAAAAATGAAAATTCACAATATGTAAATTTTTTCCCTTACTTATAAATAGTGATAGAAAAACCCCCAATAATCAGCTTCGAGTATTTTCCCGATTTTGGGGAATCATCTCACCTTTTTTCGATCCTCAAATTCGTTTAAATCTCCGATTCCCCCTTAAAAGTCTAGGAAGAGGAACACCAGGTCATTTTTACCCCCAAAACAGGTGAGGAGAACCTAAATTTAAAACACCCAAAAGAAACTGTGGGGGTTTTGTCTTAGTCAAGAAAATTTAGCTACAAGAGTCACAGTTTTCCAGGCTAAAAAAATCCATTCCGTTAAGGCAAACCAAAAAGGGGAGGACGGCATAGCTATAGCAGGTACAGTGGTAAGCTGGGGGGCCCCCCTTTTCACAAAAAAAACCCCGGGAAAAGGAAATGGACAGGTAGCTGGGCTGGGACCCCCTATACTTTTTGCACCAGGGATAAGAACTTTCATGTATGGGGCGGCAGCAAAAACATTCAAAAGGGGGAACAGGGAGGTTAGAAATAAAATTGGGTCTATTTCACCGGGGCCTGAGAGGACAAATAGAGAATAAATTGCAACGGACCCCACAATAGGGGAACCCTAATCGATTGTGGTGGTTTTTGGCAATGTAGAAAAAAAAATTTGGTGCTTTTTCCCAAGGGGCTTTTTGGAGAAATATGTTGATCACGATCTCCCCCCTTTCCCCCCTCCCCCGGAGCGGGGCAAACCCCCTCCCCCCCTGCATTTGCCGTTTAGAGACAGGAGCTGTTTCAAATCTCAGCAATACAACTAAATTCTGTAATCTTGCTGTACCCAAGTAACAATCTTTTTAACCCCTTAACGACTTGGGGTACCATCGCCAGGTGGTTTGGGGTTCACGCACCGGGACAAGGGTACCCCTGAGATGCGCAAACTCTAAAGCAAGTTTTCGCGATGGGCGGGTGTCAGCTGATATTAAGCGACATCCCCACGTCCCCCCCTTCCCCGGATCGCCCCGGGGGGGGGGGGGATAACCCCGTAATTATCGCGACGATCGGGTCGCATAATTAAGAAGAGGGGGGAAAGATCGCTTCCTGCGTCTCTGCGGCCACAGGCACTTGGGGCATCCGTGCAGTCCTCCCTCTGACAGACAGCACGGAAAGGGCGAGAATGCCTTTCCCGGGGTTGTCTGTGACGCACGACCCCGGCCGGCCCTTGGGCATGACCCGGCATGGACTGACATTGTATAGGAACCATCAAGAAAAAGCATGCACTGTTTTCCTTTTTGAATGAAGATCAAAAGATCTCTCATTAAAAATCCCCTAGGGGAAAAGTAAAAAAAAATGTGAAAAATGAAAAAAAAGTTAAAAAAATAAAAACAAGAAAAAAACACAAAACCGAAAAATAAAAAAAATCGTAACCCCCCTTTTTCCCCTTTTAAAAACGTCAATCCCCCCAAAAAAAGACAAAAATAAATAAAGGACCCTATTGGTAACGGCATGCGTAACGACTCCCCTTAAAAATCTTCATTTAAAAACCCCAGGTGAACGCCGTAAAAAAAAAAAAAAAACAATCACGTTTTAAGAAAATTTGTTCACCCCGCAGCACATAAAATGGAATAAAAAGCGATAAAAAAACCCAAAAAAATCCAAAGTTGTCCAATAAAAAGCCCAATTCCCCCGCAAAAAAAAAAGCCCCCAAACAGCTCTGTTCAGAAAAATAAAAAATGTATACCCCCAAAGAAGCGACTTTTAAATATTGTTTTACACACAAAAAACACTTTTCTTTTTTTTTTAAAGTTTCACAAAAAAAAAACTATTAAATAGGGTTCGCCAAAAATGTAGCGACCCAAAGATAAAGCTAATTATCCGATATTGCGGGTGACCCCCTGTTAAAAATAAAAAAAAAAAAAACCTACTGGGATTCAGTATTTTTCCCCCTGGCCCCCAAAAAATGGATTTAAAAAGCAACAAAAAGCCTTTTCCCCCCCAAAAAAATGATACTAAAAAAAAACGTAACTCATTCCGCAAAAAACAAGCCCCCTACAAAGTCCAAGCACGAAAAATTAAAGTTAGGGCTCTCAAACTAGGTGATGCAAAAACGATTTTCCTGTTTGAAAAAAAGTGTTTTTTATTGTATAAAAGCATTAAAACATAAAAAAATATAAAAATTTGGGGTTCAGTTAACGAATTGACCGGTGATAAATACCATTCATATTACCACAGTACCGCTATTAAAAAAAAAAAAAAAAAACACTACCAAAGATTGCTGTATTTGTTCAAAACATCTCACAAAAACCTTAATAAAAAGTGAACTACACATACACCACTTTAATTGTCCAATAAAAACTTCAACCCCCCCAACCCCCAAAAAAAAAAGCCCATACACAGCCTGCCACAGCAAAAAAAAAGTTAGGCTTCAAATAGGGACAACAAAAAAACCAATTTTTAATAACTATTTACGTGTAAAAAGTAATAAAACAGAAAAAAAATATAAAATCTATATCATGAAAAGTGTACCGACCCCATAGTAAAGTTACACATCATTTACACTGCACGCGAATGCTTAAAATTAAACTCAAAAAACAATGAATGAACTGCGTTTTTTCCCCCCCTTTTTTATTGCCCAATGCAAAAAAAATATGGAAACCCCGTGCACCAAAATCAAGTAAAAACCCCTAGATAATCCCTGATGGGTTTTTGAATCCAAAATGGGGCGACTTTTGGAAATTTTTTGGGCCCCAAAAATTTGGGGGCTTTTCAAATGCGACATGGGCCCCCCCAAAATCTGCGTTCCAAAGCCAAATACGCTCCCCTCCCTTTAAAACCCTGCCATGGCCCACCAGCAGTTTTCACCCCAAGTAGGGGATTGCCAAAAAATTGGAAAAATTGCTTAACAAAATTTGGGGGTTTTTTTTTCCAGGATTCTTGTATAGTGAAACATTTTAAACTAAAATTGCAGATTATTGGGAAAAAAATTTTTTTTTACTTTTCACGCCTTATCTAAAAAAAAATTTGTGAATACCTGTGGGGTCAAAAATACTCATGCACCCCTGGAATATTCCTTAAGGGGGGGTTTTCCAAAAATGTGGTCTATTTAGGGGGGTTTTTTTTTAATTTTTGCACCTTAGGGTGTCCCCCAAACCTAAAAACCTAAATAAAATCGATTGAAAATGAGACCCCGAGTATAGTGGTGCTCCCCCATTCTGGGACTTATGGTTTAGCCCAAAAAAGCACTGGGCCACATATGGGAAATCTCTAAAAACGGCAGACCTGGGGAAAAATTTATATTAAGTTGCATTTACCTTCACTTTTCCGTATTCCATTTAAAATGGAAAATATTTAAAATCGCAAAAAAAGTGAAAAATTTTAAAATTTTACCTCCCCTTTCTTTAATTTTTTGAAATTTTTTAAAGGTTATTAAAAATTCCTAAAAAAATGTTTAAAAACGTTTGGGGGCTAGTTTTCTAGATGGCATTATTTTTTTGGGGGGCTAACTCAGGCCCCCAAAACCCGTCAGAACTGGAGTGGGCCTAAAAAAATGTATTTTGCAAATTTTTTGAAATTGTGAGAAATTACTACTAAAATTTTTAAGCCCTCTAATGTCGAAAAAAAAAAAAAAAAATTTAAACAATGATGCCAACCTATAGTGGACATAGGTAGATGCAGTTATAAAATATTTTGTGGGAATAATTATTGTCTTTCACCAGAAATTTTGCACTTTTAAAATCGCAAATTTTTCCCAAAATTTTTTGAAATTTTTATATTTTTCACAAAAAAACAAGGTTTGTATGGTAAAAATTTCTTTTTAACTTTAAGCACAATTTTTCACGAGAAAACAATCTTGTCACATGGGTAGGTAAAAATGCAAAAAATTTTCTACAAAATGGGCACATTCAGATTTCAAAATAGGGGTGGGGCAGGAGGCCCAAAAAAGGGTGGGGCCCCCAAGGGGGTTTAAAAACCCTTTTCAGTAGAAAAACCCCGGCAAATAGTCTCTACTGTTAGCTTAGAAAAAAGCTGAGAAGAACGCTATCCCTTTTGTTCCCGTTGGGAAAAATAATGCCCCCGAGAGGAATGCAGTGACATAGATAAAAAGGGGCATTATTTCAGCAGCCAAAAGAATCCCCACACACCCCACGGTCATTCTCCCCCCCCCCCCCCGTGGGCCGCCTGATTGGCTGGCCGCCCAAAATTACAGGAACCTGAAAAGGGGCGATTGGAATCCCCAGTTCCCCATTATTATAAATTTAAAGGGAAAATAATTCTTCATTGCAGAACCAAGATTTTTGTGAAAATCGGAGATTTCAACTTTTCGATTTAATCGCTCACATATTTAAAATCAACAAAGCCCCCTGTTTCGATAAAAATAATAGGCCCTAAGGAATTAGTTGGTTAAACTCTTTAAAAGTGCACGACAAGGTGCCCAAATGCAAAGCGGACGGGGCGTTATTTTCATTTACTATTTTTGTTCCCATTTCAGTTGTAATCAAATCAACAATTTTTTTCGGGAAACAGGACACTGTGTAGCCATCATCTGTAAACATGTGCCTAAGGTCACCTAATTGTGTAACCATTATCTACGCTGTTGTCTGGTAATAGGACACTACCATAATTTAACTTAACATTACATATGAGTGGAGGAGACTCGTGGAACTTGGAATTTTAAAACCTAAAATAAATAAAGCAATTTTTTTTTTAAAAAGTTATTTAAGAACTTAGACAGCAAAAAACACTGAAATTCTGCTAAATTAGAAAAAATACAACTGCATACAAAACCAGCATGGGTTCTTGTGCTTTTCCCCTGTCCCTTAAAGGGGTTTTGCCACGAAGTAAAATTGACGTGGGAAGCCCTTTCAATAAATAATAAAATTTTTACATTCATCATTTTTAAAAATTTGCACTGTTTTTGGGTTTTTTCTGCTCCCTTTTGGGGTCCCATTGTTTACAGCCCTCTCCAGGGCCCCGACCAGGGGTGACAGTCCTCCCTCCTGGCCGCACTGCTCAAAACATTTTCCTCTCGGAAGCACTGTGTGTGTTCAAACCCCAGGTGCTGTCACACTACTCCGGTCCTCTGTACTCCTTAGTTATTCGTCAAACGGTTCAAATAAATAAAAATAAAGAAACCTCAATCAGGTCTGTGCATTGATAAAGCGAAAAAAAAATCCACAGGTTTGGGTCCTGCAGGGATTTGAACTTGTGCATTGAGGAAAAAAACTTTACCTCTGAGCTATATTGTAGCTACTCACAGTTATATACATTAACAGGCCTTTCTTTGACTACAGAGAGGAAAGGCCTGGTGATGTCATCCTGCTGGGTCACATGATATGCAATTCAAACAAATCACACGCACCCCCTTCTGAGCACACAGAGCTGAAGAGCTGGATACAGGAGGTATGAAATGAGATTGTGGCAAAACCCCTTTAAGAAATTATAACAGTTTTTATTCTGTACCAAGCTATGACAAATTGCTGGTGCACTCACGATTTTAAAGAGGTTTTCTGACTACAAAGATTACTTTAAAACAAAAAGGGAGACATTTTTAAAATGAAAAACTTTTTTCTAAATACATTGGCCCCATAGATTTATTTAGTCTTTGAGGTAAGATTTTTTTTTTAAGGGGCACACAAATTTTCCAATGGTTACCCGATACCAGAGGGCCCCCCTGTTATCTGTTTAAAACTAAAAAGCAAGAACGTCTGTTACTGATTAGCTGAGAGCGGGGAGCGGGAAGGAGGTCACCCCCAAAAGTTTGGGCTGAATAGAAGCAAACTAATTAAAATCTAACAAGATTAATTCCCCTAAACAAAAGGTACATTTTCTTTTTGAGGCTGAGGTTTTAATTTAATTTTGAAAAAAATAACATTTTTTGCCCCTGCCAAAAAAACACTGGGCTAAAAAATTGATATGCAAATTTCACTTGCTGGGGAACCACCCAAAACCTGAAGAACAAAAAACTGCAAAAAACTGGTAAAACTCAGTGAAACTGAGTGGTGAGAAAACTCCTTTAAGTTCCCCTCGCCAGTGGAATAACATCCAGAACCTACCACAGAGTTTTTTTGTAATGTTCAGCCTATGGTAGCCCAGGAGCCTTTCCCCAATTTTTAAGTCCTAGTAAAAACGGTAGCCTCAGCGGGATTGTTCCTTTTTGGGGTGTTTCAATAGCAGTTTTAAAAGGGGAAAATGCTTTTTTGGGAAAAATTTTATGCAAATTAGCTCTCCTCCAGAAGGAAAAAAAACTATCTCTAGCACCATCTACAAAAGGACCATTTAAAAAGTCTGCAACATGACTAGAAGTTTCAGCCAGGCCAGAATTTCCTTCAAAAGGAAGGGACACCCACCAGTGTAAGACTGCTGTAAATATATAGCTGGGTCCCCGTAGCACCTAATGGGTTTGGGTTTTACAGGGTGTTTTTTTTCCTCTGGAGGGAGCTTTAATTTGCAAAAAATTTTTTGGGATTGTTGTAAGACTTTCCGGGACCCACTGCCCATCTCTTTAAGGAAAAAAAAAATGCCCCCATAAAACTTTTCCCCCCACCTAGAGAAAATTTTTTTTTATTTTTGGAGGAGGAGAACTAAATTACAAACTGGAATACTGCTTATATTCTGTTTTAGATCTCTTTTCCCCTTTTTGGGGACCTCCAGCACCCTTTTCTGCCCCCCCATATCCTTTAATTTTTTGCCTTTCGTGGGAAAACAAGAAATTATGTGAAATAAAACTGGTTTTTTGAAAAAGATTTAATTTTCCCTCTGGATGTCTTAGCTGTGTTGATGGTCCATATCCTTATTTTAATTTGGTTTTTTTGATCTTGTTAAAAGTTGGTTCACTGTTCCCTTTGCATTTGTCATTTGGGCTACCAGGGTAATTTTTTCCCAGGAAAATAGAGCAAAAGTCTTTCCCCACCAGGGAAATTTTAAATGCGGGGCCTTGACCTGGAAACCCCAGTCCCCCGTTTGGGGTTTCATTTTCCCCCGCCTTTTTTTGGGAAAAAAAAAAAAACAAATTGGGATTAAAACTTTTTTTATAGAGCTTAAAGGGGGTTTCAAAACGTTTTATTAAAAATTTTATTAAATGATCTTTAAAAATAAGGGGACAGTGAAAAAAACAACTTTTCAACTGGGGTGTCATTTGCAAAGCTGTCACAGTCGCCTTAAACTTTGTTTTGGGGTAAAAACTGTTCCCCATTTCCGGTCGGATCCCACCCCCTTTTTCATTTCATTGCTGTTGGCTCTACTAATTTAAAATTCGTTCGGCCCCCCGCTATTCACGGGAGCAAAGCATTTCCCCCCTCTCTCACTCAGAATAAGGGGCCGGCAACAATTTCACTCTGTACAGCCACCAGCTCCTCAGTGACACTGCAGCTGCTTCTACAATCAGAAAACAGCAGAATTGTCCCTCGTTGTATTGCGTAAATGTAGAAGGGAGACGGATCTGTGCTCTGGAGGAGATCATAGAAGACTGTATTCAACTGTAACAAACCTCCAGCTGTGAGAGGAGAAGAGATCAGTGCTCTGAGTTCATAGAAGACTGTCTAGACCGAATGCAGGCCTGTTGTATATAAACAGCTCTTACAAAATAAGACTGCATAGGGAGAGGACAGTGACATGTGGACTCAGAGAGGGGGGGGACACACTGACTCAGGAGCGAGCATGAACAGTGAAGGGGGGGATGATGTTATCCCCCTTCAGTTAAGAAACACGCAGCTGGGAGGGGAAGAAACGCCCTTGGATTTCAGGAACTGAGAGAATCAAGCTTCAAGAAAACAGCCGAACTGATGAAGCGATACATCCCCTTTAACAACCAGTACCTGCTTTATATAAAGCAGACTCAGCTCATGATCCAGGTCCATACCTGCTTGCATCCTCTTCCTGACAGGCATGAGTTGACACCCTAGGTGGTCAACTACCTTTGCCTTCCCTTTGTCCCGGCCCTGGATCTTACAAATCTTACAAGGGTGCAGTGCCATTATACAAGTATTTAGAGTATGACCACAGGTCTTTCCTATCTAACTTCAGGTTATGGCTCCTTTGTGGACATTTGAGGGACATCCTTGGTGGAAGCCAGAAGCTAGACATGTTGGGTGACATGTATGATCGGGAGTTGCGCCTGTTTTTTTGGCGAAAACTGCGCCTCACCGTGTCGAATCTCCTGTCGGACACAGGGATGCGATGTTAAGCACAACCTTTGCCACTTTCGGATGCGCCTAACATGAAGGGGCGTGCAGTGGACGCGCTGTGGGCGTTCTGGGGCGGGACGCTGCAAATTCGATAAAAACTCCAACCCGCATGATTGCGGGTCGGCAAAGTGAGGCGCATTCCAGCGCTTTACAGCTCCGACAGGCAGACATGTGGTCTATCTGAGCAGAGAAGTTGAAGTGGAGCGCGGAATTCTTGTAATGTGCTCTAGTTCTACACTTACAGCAGTACACTACTACAATAAAGGATTTGTCAAGAAGAATAAATCATTAAGCAAGAAATCCTGCTTGGAGGACAACAGGTCCCAGCAA
This sequence comes from Phyllomedusa bahiana, assembly GCA_025379985.1. Lineage (NCBI taxonomy): Eukaryota > Metazoa > Chordata > Amphibia > Anura > Hylidae > Phyllomedusa > Phyllomedusa bahiana. The sequence goes on along the minus strand of JAODAL010054022.1, from coordinate 15,942 downwards.
GCCTTATTTTGTATATACTGAATTGCATTAAACTTCAAAGCAGCCCCAATACATCTAAAATTGTTGTTATAGAAAATGTTTAATACAACAATCTGTCCAACATCTGCATTGGCTCATGTGATGTTAAAATTAGTGTAATTTCCACGGACTTTGGAATACATTTTGTAGTGGATATTTTTTTCTTTGAAGCTAATATATATATTGTCATTAGAGATGGGCGAATTTCCCGAAATTCGTTTCGTTCACTTCGCCGAATTTCTCGGCAAAAAATAACTTCGTCCGAAATTATTTCGGCATGAAATCACATTAAAAAAGCGCTATTTCCAGACTGCACAGAGCCTGCAGGGGGCTGTAGAACGTTGTGGCCCTGCTTAAATATGCAGAGGGAGCTTGGTTTGGTCTTCAAAACAATGTTTGGTTTAGTATGACACGCAGATGGACTGCCGCCGCTCTTAAGAATCGCTTCAACTATAAAATTCCCTGGGCACTTAAGAGGGCAAAACTGCCCAAAAAACTGGGGGGAATGTACCCTGATAAAGTCACCCAGAAAAGTGGAAAAAAACAAGCTGAGAGCTCAGGTAAACATTAGTAAAGAGTGTGGAGGTGAGGCCGCTAGCCACAGCAGCAGAGGTTAGACAGTGGCACAATGATTTCTGGGGGTGGGAAAAACAGGAATAGGTCACAGAGTGGGACAATGACACAGGTGTAGGCACGGCAGCAGCCACCAGCCATGAGGTCGGGGAAAATGCCCAATGACACATGTGTAGGTACGCAGCACCCGCAGCCCGCTGGGTCAAAAGTACAAAGACACAGTGTGGAGGACATGGGAGCAGCCACAGAGCGCATGAGGTCAACAGTGGCCCCCAAAGACACGTGTGGAGGTCCGCAGCAGCCACGGCAAGGTCAGACAGTGGGGACAATCACATTCTGGAGTGGGAAAAAAAGGAGTAGGCCACAGGTAGGAAATCACAGTGTGTAGGTCACGGGGTCAGCCACAAGCAGCAAAATTTGGTCAGACAGTGGACAATGACACAGTGTGTAGGTCACAGCAGCACCACAGCCGCATAGGGCAGCGTGGGGACAAGGGAAAAGTGTGTAGGGTTTACGGCAGCAGCCACAGCAGCAGCAGAGGTCAGGCCCGTGGCACAAAAGACACAGGTGGAGGTGGGGCAAAACCGCCCCCGGGAAAGATGGTTGGTGGCAGTGGGAAAAATGGCAGCGATTGTGGCATCAGGCGGGGGGCGGCATCAGAATGGCTGAGGCAGGTAGTTTAACCCAATCATTTCTCACAGTTTGGTGAGGCGTATGGGTGATGTGTCTGAGCCTAAGGCTTGGGTGTAGAAATCCTGGCCCATCCACGCCTGATTTTCTTGACAAAGGGCAGCGTTCCCCTTTTCGTGGACAAACGGTTCTCCTTGGGGGAACGATGCCCCCGCCGATGAACACCCCCTCCTGATGCCACACTACTGGCCGGGCAGGACAGCTTTTCCATGCAAACTCGGGAAGTTGCGGCCACACATCCAGTTCGGCTGCCCAGTAGTCCAGCGGATCTTCTAACGGGGGTGGCGAGTGCTTCCAAGTAGGCCACCATCTGTTGGTTCAGGGACTGCCCCAGGTCCTGCTGCGTGCTGGCGACTACCCTTCTCACTAGGGGGGTGAAGAAGTGCTCATCAGTGACTCCAGACTTAGGTTCTGCTTATGGAAACTGGTACTGCTCCTCCCCCCCCGCCCCCTTCCCTCAGCACCCCGCGGCGTAGTACGTGAGCGCTGAGGGAACCCCCCCGTCAACCTGAAGGAGGGACATGCCGCACATAGGCAGCGGCCAAGGGGTTACGAGGATTTCCCTTAGTATTTGAGTTGTCCTCCCTTCAATAGCTGGGAAAAAGCTCCCATTTTGGATGGTAGCGAGGGTCCAATACGGGGAAGCCAGGGGGTTTTCCCTCCGGATGTACTATTTGGGTGTCACAGCCAGGCAAAAAAACATGCTGCGGGCCATCGCACAAAGGGACTGGGGGGGCCCCTGCCCCATTTCCACTGTTCTGCCACGGTGCTTGGGGCCCTCTGCCTCGTCTTCCTCATCCCATCCCCCCCTCCAGCTGCCCTGCTCCTCCTCTCTTGTCACCGGGAAAAAATTCCCACTCATTTCCCCGACAATTGCTTCTGCCAAAAAATTCCCCCTCCTCCTCCATTTCACCCCCACTGGACCATGGGGCCACAAATTTTATCGCCACGCTCCAGTCCCCTGCCCAACAGTTTTTTCAGCATCTGTTCCAGACATAGCATTGGAATACTTATTCACCCCGTAGTTTTGCGACTGAAAAAATAATGTGCCTCCTCGAAGGGCCTCAACAAAACGGCAGGTGTCACGCATGAGCGCCACTGGTGACATTAAAGTTACACAGGGGAGTATTTGTCTGCCTGGATCATAAAAAAAATCGAAATGGCCTTTCTCTGTTCATACAGTCGGTCCAACATGTGCGGCTGGAATTCCCAACGGGTGGAAACATCGCATATCAAGTTGTTGGGGGGAGCCGTTCTGCCGCTCAATCGAGGGGGGTTTCCTGGCTTTGTACGAAGGGAAAAAGTGCATGCAATTTCCCGGGGCCATTTTTCGAATGTTCTGAGATCGTGGAAGACTTCGGAACCTTTTCAAAACCCAATTAACACGTGCGCCATCAGGGGGGCAGGGCCCCTCCCCCTCGGTGCAGCGGGACTCCATGTTCCTCCCCATTGTCCGTACCATGGTTCCGATTTGCATTTGGGCGCGGAGAAAGCCACACCGATTTCTTGCTGCATGAGGGGGGGAGCTTCCCCCCCCTTTACTTCTTTCGGGGCGAAAGCCAGGTGTAGAACTGCGTGACACCGCTTGCCCCTACACATGTGGTATGATGGGCGTACTTGTGGAGGTTTAAATGGTGGGGGTGGTGGAGGGGGGAGGGGGCCGTTGGCGCAGGAGCAGAGTTTGAAAAACGTGGGGGAGAAAGCAGCGTCCCTGTCCAAGTTGTTGGGTTGCCGGGGGCTGGAAGACATTTACCCATGGGCGTAAAGGCAGACGGCCTTGACCGTAGTTACAGCTCCAACGTCCCCGCTGCCCGGGGCACCTTGGGAAAAACCGTAAGTTAAGGACTGGCCCCCCTTCTTTCTAAAATTTTGAAGTTTCTGGTACGCCTTTTTTGGAAAAAAAAATACGGCTTTGGGAATCTCCATCCGGGTCCACAACCATTATTCTCTAACGGTGCAAAGGGGCCCCATTTGGAAAGGAGAGACTGCAGACCAACACTTTGGAAAAGGAGCCGCAGCGCTGCACCTTTGGTGGTTGGGGCGCATATGTTTCTTTTGCAAGCCCCGCTGAAGACTGCTGGCGCCCTGAGTGCAAGGACAGGAGCATCTGGACCAGTGAGTCAAAGAGAAACAGCTCCCTTTGCAGAGGTGGGGAGCCTTGATGGCTGCAATGGCTTTCGACCACTGGGGGCTTTTGCTGCTGCTGTGGGGGCAGGATGGACCCCACATCTGGCCACTTTTCCCAGGCCCCCTGATGGTGACGCTGCATGTGTTGAAAGCAGGGGCCCTGTGCCAACGTTTGCTCCCTGGCCACCTTCACTTTCTGCTTACAGATTTACATATACCCATATTCGGCTCCTCCCGGTGTCTTAGCAAAGAACTGCCCACCGCCGATTATCGGATTTTACCGCCAAAGCTCCGCACTGAGTGACTACTGCCGCCGCCCGGGGTCGCTGACCCCCGTGCCGCTACTTTCTTGGACCTGCGAAGCGGGTTTTTTACCCCGTGGCCGTTGGGTCCCGACCTCAACTGCTGCTATCCTCTGAAATCACGGCCCAAAGACCCAGCAACTGACCCCCTTTTTCTCCTGCAATGATGAAGCCCTTGCTCACCCCGGCTCCCAAGTGCGGTCGGTACTCTTTCCCCATTTGGTTTCATCGTCACTGCTGTTTTCATCACCCGGTCCCCTTGGTATGCAAGGCTGCCCCTACCAACATACCTCCCATGCCTCTCCCACATCATACTTTGGCCCCCTACTGCAAGAAGCAGGGGATTTTGGCCCATTTCTTCGTCCCAAGTAGCTCTGCTGCCCTCCTCAAATTGTTCATCCTCACTATAATGGCGCTGAGCTCAGACCCATAGTAGTTTGGTGGGGGGAGGGAACCGGGAGGGGGACAGAGGGGGGTTGGGGGACGGGTGAGGGGGCCGCTGCCCACTCCCCGGCCATGCCAACTAAGGGGTGTGTCTGACTTTCCCACCGATTTTGGGCTGGGGTCGGGCCCTCTGGGGGGAAGTGGATACCGTCAACCAAAATCAAAACCAGGGGGTTGTGAACAACACCGGCGCTAGTGACAGCGGCAGTTTGGCCTCACCGGTGCCCCCCTGCTGCGAGCCCCCTTTCTGTGCTGGACCGGGCCCCCAATCCAGGAATGTTTGTGCCTCTCCCCACCGCGGGTTGAAAGCCGCCCCCTCTCTGTTGATAACGTTTGTTTTAAAATGTACAACACTGTTTATGAAGATATCTGTATATGATAAATACACCCCCGGTTTTTGACGCCAAAAAACCCCAGTAACAAGTTTTGGGTAACCCCTTTTATAAATTGCGCCCCACAAAGGGGCGGGAAAAATTTTGACTTGTAGGGCCTTTTAAAAACTCTGTGTTTTTACTGAATATAAAAGCACAAACAGGCTTAAAACCTTGGATATGAATTATGCTACAAAATTTATTTTGTGGGGTGAAAAACAAAGTTTCTTTTACGAGTACAACGCAGAACAAATTTAAAAAACCCGGGAGTAAATTGCGCAAAAGAATTAGCAGCCAAAAACTAGTTTGTAGCGTGTTACAATTGTGTGTTTTCTACCTAAACAACAAAGAAAAAATTGTAATTAAACCTTCGCTTGTGAATTATGCTAGGGGAAAATTGTTTTTTTTTGTGGGGTTAAAAAAGAGGGTTTCTTGGGTCACAAACGCAAAAAACCCTTTTAATTAACCCCTGGATGTAAATTGCCAAAAAAATTGAGCACCGGAAACTACTAGCTTTGTAGCGTTTTAACAATTGGTTTTTTTACCTACAAACAAGAAAAAAAATTGAAATTAACCTTCGCTTTAATTATGCTTCAGGAAAATTGTATTTTTGGGGGTGAAAAAGAGGTCATTTTTTCACCAAGCCAAAACAAGCTTTTTTAACCCTGGATGTAAAATGTGCAAAAGAATTGAGCACCCAAAAAATAAAGGGTATTTTTTTTATAAAAACGCTGTTTTCTTTAAAGAAAAACAAAAAGGGGCTTAGATCCCACTTGGATATTGAATTATATGCAGCTGCAGTGGGGCACATTTGGACTTCAGTTCCAAAACCCCCAAAAAAAATCGAAAAAAAACTTTTAAGAAAAACAGTCTCTAAAGACAAGCTGGACCCCCCACAGAAATCGCTATATAAAAATCATTTTTCAGGAGAGCTTCACAATCACCGCGGCAGAAATTCCCCTGTCAGTACAGGGGGAGAGGGTATGACTCCCACTCGCGCCCCGGACTTATATAGGGGTGCGTCACAAAAATCCCGCCGGTCTTGATTGGCTTCATCCTCACATGTCATGCAGGCTTCCCCCTTCTTCCTCCCAAGTGCTTTGCCCCATGTAGCGCCATGTGCTCGCAGCCATTTTATCAATGAAAAGCACACTTCATTCACCCGAAGTACCCCAAACTTCGACTTCGTTCCGAACCGAAGTTTTCCTGAAATTCTTAACGAATTCCACTTCGTTAGAATCGATTCGCCCATCTCTAATTGTCATTAATGTTATTGTAAAAAATTTATTAATACATTGATTTAATTGTTCCAGCACTTGGATATGTCTGTTTATGAATTTAATTAATTTAAATGACCAATCCATTTTATTCTTCATACTGTGTAATGTATTTCCGATTTCCCATTGGTAGCCATTCTAAGCTACTTGTTCATTATTTTAGGTTTAGTTGGTGATGTATTTACGGACGTAAATACGTCTGTAAATACGTCCAGAACTAAGCCCTGGGGAACATAGAAATCCTGCTTGGAGAACTACGGTCCCACCCAAAGACCTGGGGCTGTGCTGCTCTTGCTGGGACATACAAAAATAGAAAAAAATGTGAAAGAAGAAAAAATACATCTTCATTTTTTAAAATAAAACAATGGGACCAAATTAACATCTGTACAACATGTGCTTTGGGCTTATTGAATGTAAAATTAGTTCAATTCTCTCCCTATTTTTAAGACCTGTTCTAGCTATTCTTTCTTTGTTTGGAGATCTTATATATATTTGTTTTAATTTTAAACTATCAACTTTTTCTATACATTGCAATGTATTTTATTCAACTTTGATTTTTCACTTTATTCATTCATTCATTTGAAAGACAACTCTTTTTGCTCTTCACTAACATGTTTAATGCTTTTTTGCTGATTTTCAGCCCGTCTCAAATTGTAATACATGTTAGGCGCACTCCTTCTGCGCCTCACACACTGGCGAGGCGCAGGGAACTTTACACCGCATGTATGAACGCACCTCGGGTGCCGACATAAATGAGGCGCAGCTTTCACTAAAATTCCCGTGTAATCGGGCGCTCCGACGCGCCGATCTTCATACATGTCGCCCGTTGTTTCTAAGCTTCACCGAAGGGTGCTCATCAGTCCCTGAACATTGCTGGGTTTTCACTTGGAGGGTTGGGGAAGGTTTTTGTAGAGTCTTTTCCATTTGGAGACTATGAAAAAATGATTTACGAGTCACAGGCATAGCAAAATAAGTTAATACTAAGTTGTCCTTCTCCACTGCTAATAAAGAGAGAGTTATCTTCTCAGAGCAGGTTAGAAAATTTAAAAGCTATTGGAAATAACTGTCCATCTGCCTAGAGTCCATAATCCCATCCAATGAAGCGTCTGTCAAGTCATGATGGTTATGGTTTTCTACTTCTATATGTGATAGACTGTATAAGAAGGAACAAAGCTTCAATAAGAACAAGGGCTCAAATACATGGAAGGACCAGCAATTTAGTGGTCTCTGATGTTCAATGTTTTAGTGCACCGGTTCTTGATGTGCAGTGGTTAATTGCCCCCGCCACTGGCATCGGGTGGTTTGGATCCAGTGGTTTTGTGTTAAAACCTCTGAAGTTAATATACTAGATTTTTATACCCAGGGGTTTGATGTCCAGGAAAACAGAAGAATATCTTTTGGAGCAAAAGGAAAACCATAAAGGGAAATGACTACTATCAGGTTACAATAAATATTGTAAAAGTTACGTAAGGAAACTATATGGTAATTCTATTCATTGTTTCTACAGCAGTTTGTCTGAGTTTGTGGAAAAATTAGGATTTGGCACATTCTGGACCCAAATCCTATTAAAGTCTACTTAATTCAAGTGTTTCCAGTCCATCAAATTGCCAAATGCCTCTGAATTGCAGTTGATCACCACCAGACATCTGGGCAATAACTGGGAAATATATGTGGAACCCCAGAGTTAGGGTTAGTCAGCGCCCCCTTTAGTTGGTAGGCAGGTAGCCAGGGCCCCATTTAGTTGGCAGGAAGGTAGCCAGGGCCCCATTGAGTTGGCAGGAAGGTAGCCAGGGTCCCCTTTAATTGGTAGGAAGGTAGCCAGGACCCCCTTTAGTTGACAGGAAGGTAGCCAGGGCCCCCTTTAATCGGTAAGAAGGTAGTCAGGGCCCCCTTTAGTTGGTAGGCGGGTAGCCAGGGCCCCCTTTTGTTGGCAGGAAGGTAGCCAGGGTCCCCTTTTTTTTGTAGGAAGGTAGTCACGGCCCCCTTTAGTTGGTAGGAAGGTAGTCAGGACCCCTTTTAGTTGGCAGGAAGGTAGCCAGGGCCCCCTTTAATTGGTAGGAAGGTAGCCAGCCCGCCGGCTTCTAGTGCCCAGCATAAGCAGCGCGATGATGTAACGTCACCATGCCGTCTATGTCATCACTAGAAGCCGGCGCCTGGTAGGCTTAAGCCTAGCACCTTAGGCTAACCAGAGTGAACAGCGGAGCGTCAGCAGCGCTCTGCTCCACTGACACCGCGCAGCCCCGGGAATCGAGGACACTGCCTCGGGGGCCAGTCCAAGCCTGTTGGGAGCTCATACATTTTACAGGAACCTGCCTATCTAGTTGGGATAACCTGACTACTTCATATGTATGGGAATCGCTCAACTCTCCTGTGACACCTTCTGACATTGAGCATGTTGGATTTTACATGCCTGATCTTTGCCCCCACAGGAGATAAGTCATCATAAGTGTCTGGCAGTGGCTTATTCCTCTGTCTCTATTGGGAACTCCTTGGCTATGGGGAAGTTGAGGTAAATAGCTATTGGAATTATTTGGACACCTTTGGACTTTAGAGAAGAGCGCTTCCTTGTATTACATTTTTTTTCAGTCTTTCATGCTCCCCAGCCCCCATTAAGAGTCTCACATGATGATTATGCCTGAAAGACGCATCTTTATCCAGTGTGTCATAAAACTTTAAATTGATTAGTGCAGCGTTAATAATAAATGTTTAGGGACTGTGTTACCAGTAGATGCACAAGTTACATTACTGTGCTTTTATGATCTCCACTTTCATTTAACCCTTCATCCACAATATCAGACATGTGATTACACACTTTTTAAGCAAAGCAATTTATCATACAATTTCTCTAATTTCACCTACACCATCTAAATCAAAAGCCTCATTATCGTGGTCCACAGCCAACATCTCTCCTTTCTCTGGTCACTATTTGTGGACTAAGTTATGCATCATTCACCTGTATCCTCAACCAAAAGCAATCCCCAAACATACCAGGCACCTGGATGACCCTACTACTGAGGAGCTTGTGGCTCAGGGTCAGTCAGTGCAGACAGTGTCAGACTAGGTTGTCTTGGGTCCACCAGTGGAGTTGATTCTTGAGGTCCACCAGTGGAGTTGATTCTTGGGCCACCAGTGGAGCTGATTCTTGGGGCCCACCAGTGGAGTTTATTCTTGGGGCCCACCAGTGGAGTTGATTCTAGGACCCACCAGTGGAGTTGATTCTGGGGTCTACCAGTGGAGTTGATTCTTGGGGCCCACCAGTGGAGTTGATTCTTGAGCTCCACCAGTGGAGTTGATTCTTGGGTCCACCAGTGGAGTTGACTCTTGGGGCCCATTCTTCAGCTACTGTACATGACTGCACATACTGTTCTCTGTCTCTCTATCTATGCCTTTCTCCCTGAAAAGCAGTCCCACGCCTGCCAAGCCCAGGAGCCAACTGTGGGGTTTCTTCGCCCCCTTTGGGCCAGTCCGAGCCTGACATGTTTGTGGGAGAGGTACATGCAATTTACTGTGGCTTTCCAAAATTCAGGTCCCATAGCAGTGGCATGTGGCACTTATTTCAATTATACTGGTTTTGGGAATATGAGACACTTTTAGATTCTTTTTGCACTACATTTGCTTCCCCTGCTTAGGATAATCTTATGAGTAGGGGTCGTTGCAAATAATAAGCTTTCTAGCCATTGTCTAGCTTTGCCTGTATGCACTTAAAGCATTGGCATAACCACCCGGGCTGTTGCTGAGTTTGCTGCCCCTTTTTACAGACCACACCCCCAATTTTTTTATTCTTTGCCATGTTCACTGTATGGATAAAATAATATAACTTTATAGATTGGATTACTACAGACACAGCTACTTTTATGTACTTTTCATGTTTAAAGTGTTTTTTATTGGCTAATTAGATTTTTTTTGCTATTTTTTATTTTATTTAATATTATTATATATCTGATTTTTTACTTTTTTTAGGCTATAATACATAGTAACACATTACTGTTTTACTACATATTACAGTATATGTGAAAGAAGCCTATTAGACTCTGTGACAGAGCCTAATAGTCTACTGTATATGGCAAACCCAAAGGACAAATAATAGCAACCATAGGCATCCATGGATGACAGAGAGAGTCCCTTCCCTCTCTTGACCACCTAGATACCACGGATGCCATGGGTCATGGTATCTAGGAGGTTAAATCGCTTGGAACACAGGTAGTTCCATTTTTTGTTGCCATAGCAGGAACCCAGCTGCAAATTCCAGTTAGCTCCCACTGTGGATGGTCAGGGGCACAGCCTCTGAGCCCACAACATCCAAGTGTCATACACAGCACTTGGGAAACTTTCTTAGTGACCCAAGAGAACTGGCAAGTGTGTTACTTAGAGTATTGCTGTGTCAAAACTCATTTCCAACTTCGTGATAGAATTTGGACTCTAAAGTAAAATCAGTGCCATGTAGACATGCAGAAGTGCCAGACAGGGCATTTCAATTCCATAAGCAGCGTAAAGGGCACCAACCTCACTATAGAAAATTTTGAAACTCTTTTTTTTATGGAGTTCACTGTACATTATAAATAAGGTTAAATATCAATAGAGCAGCATTTTCCAGATGTGGCAATATCAGTTATATTTATTTTTTTATTGTTTTTCTCATTTATTTGTAAAATTGGAAAAGGGGTTGTTTTGATCTTTTAATTTTTTTAATATTTTTATACATTTTAAGTTTTGTTTTACTTGGAATTTTAGTCCCGCTAAGGTACTTGAACACGAAGAAATGTAATCATTTGTACACTATTCTGCAATACTAATATAGTGCAGAATAGTGTGCAATACAGCGTTTTTATTACTTTATATATAATGTTGTATTAGTGGCATCAAGAAGGCAAGCCTGATGGTCTTAATTAGGCTTTCAGCTGCTGGTACTACTGCTCAGCAGTGGGGAAGCCGATTGAGCGGTGGGAGGGTGTACCCCCTCCTGCATAACTGCTTAGATGCTGCGTTTCTGTTGACCACAGCATCTAAGTAGTTAAATGGTCAGAAGTGGAGTGTTCTCTGATCCCAGCAGCTAAAGGCAGGTGACGGCTGTAACTAACAGTAGCCACATACATTTTTGTACTCTCTTTATGGCAGGCACAAGATGGCGCCTAGACGGTCACTTTCCTCTGCCTACTGCATCATCTCTGCCCTGACATACAATATTGAAAGGGGGAAAAATCTCTCCTTGTGGTCGGTGTGAGGATTTCAGACCTCACTGACTGTTTTGCATAAAGCAAAGGCTTCCGGGCAAAGAGCTGAGGAGCTCAACAGCACACTCTATTGGATGTAGTTATCCTCAATTTACATGTAGCTCGCAGGAGCCTAGCAATGTGAAAGGGATTTGAGCGAAACCCGTTAAGTCCATCTGCAGACAGCTGTTTCGAGGTATTTGCCCCTCATCAGTGCAGCGTAGAACTTACGGGTTTGGGGGGGTGAAGGCGAGATGGCTTGGAAGGGGGGAAAATCTCCCCGGGGAAGACCCCCAAAAAATTGGGTCGGTGTAAGGATTTACGCGCCTTTAAACCTCACTGACTGTTTTTTGCTAAACAAAGGTTTATGAGAAAAGACTGGGGGAACTCCACAGCACACTCTTTTGTATGTGTTTTCTAAATTCACATTATTTGCAGCAGCCTAGAAAAGGAAAGGGATTTGAGCAAAACCAGTTAAGCCCCCTTGTAACACTGTTTCGGGACCCCCCTCCTCAGTGCAGAGTAGAACTTACTGGTTGTCTGGGTGAGAGGTGAGAGTGGCTGGAAAGGGGGAAAAATCTCTCCTTAGGGATAGCCACAGTCAGTGAGGTCTGAAAGGCGCGTAAAGCCTCACACCAACCAATTTATTGTTGGCTCTCCCTAAGGAGAGATCTTTCCCCCCTTCTAAGCCACTCTCACCTCTAACCCAGCCAACCAGTAAGTTCTGCACTGCACTGATGAGGGGCAACTACCCCAAAACAACTGTCTGCAGATGGAAATGACTGGTTTTGGATCAAATCCCTTTACATTTGCTTGGTCCTGGGTGAGCTACTTGTGGAATTGAGATAACTAATCCATTAGAGTGCGATGTGGAGCTCCTCAGCTCTTTTCGCATAAGCTTCTGGCATACAGTATCTATCCCTGATTCTATTTAAAAAAGAAAAAATGTTGTACCTGTGTCATCATGCTTGCCAAACTCCGTGTTATTAGTTTGATGGGTGCAACAGATAAGTAATGAGTTAGGCATGCACGCAATCCTATTAGGTCTTCATCATCTATTTCAGCCTGTTGAATTGTGCACCAGACATAGACATGAGTGTTCAGACAAAAAGAACATTATTCATCACCAACATAGCCGTAAGCCTGAACTGAAACTTTATTATGTTCAAACAATGTCAATCAATGGCCAAAAGCAACCACTATGAAAACCTATAGACTAGTGTTGAGCGATTACGTTGGCCATCGACATCGATCGATGGTCGATAGTTGACCATCATCGACAAGATATTCGATGGTCGATGGCAGATTATGATCGATGACTATTAAAGTCTATGTTCGAGAGCAACAACATCTTCATTCTTACACCCAAACAAGGCTGGACGAAGTGGAAATTAAAACATCCAAAACAGTTCAAATGGTAGTGCTACATCTTAGCAACACACTTAGGTTATAAAATCCACAGAAAAAAAAATTCACAGACCATTTACTATCCCGTGTTTGTACCACAGCATGACCCTTAAACTTGCTGACCAATTATTAAAAATGCCAGAAGGCAGTATGATTTGAAACATCATTTTACTTGAACTGGACTGGAATATCCTGTCTGGAACGCTGCATGAGCCCAAACCTGCTGAACCCCAGATTAAAAAGTGCCGGAAAAAAGGAGTAGTCTTTCAACCACCATTTTTAGTTCATGGACAATTGACTATCCCTGTCTGGGCCACAGCATGAGCCCCAACCTGCATGAACCCAGATTAAAAGTGAGAAAAAAGGAGTCTTACAAACACCTTTTTAGTTTCCCTGGACATTGACGTATTCCTGTTCCTGGGCCACAGCATGAGCCCAAACCTGCATGACCCCTGATTAAAAAGTGCGGATAAAAGGAGTCTTTCAACCACCTTTTAGTCTTCACTGGACATTGAATTTACCTCGTCCTGGGCACGCTTGAGCCCCAAACCTGCATGTCCCCAGGGATTAAAAAGTGCCGGAAAAAGGATGTCTTTTTCAAACAACATTTCTAGTTTCACTGGACATTGGACTATACTGTCCTGGGCCTACTGAATGAAGCCCCAAAACCTGCATGACCCAGATTAAAAAGGTGCCGGAAAAAGAGTCTTTCAACCACCATTTTAGTTTCACTGGACATTGACTATACCTGTCCGGGCCACCCAGCTATGAGCCCCAAAACCTTGCATGACCCAGATTAAAAAGTGCCGGAAGAAAAAGGAAAGGTCGTTCAACCCTCCATTTTAGTTTTCAATGGGGACATTGATTATACTGTTCTGGGCCACAGCATGGAGCCCCACCAAAATCTGCATGACCCCAGATTAAAAAGTGCGGAAAAAGGAAGTCTTTTCAAACCACCATTTTAGTTTCACTGGGACATATATTCCCTGTCCTGGATAGCGCTTGCCCCTCCGTATGAGTGCGGGCCTTTGGAATTGAGCTTCACTTGGGAATATGGTGGTTAACGCTCCTGTTCCACCAGGTGCCCCAAAACTGATGACTCCAGATTTAAAAAGTGCCGGAAAAAGGAGTCTGTTCAAACCACCATTTTGTCTTCATCTGGACATTGACTATACCTGTCCTGGGCCACAGCATGAGCCCCAAACCTGCATGACCCAGATAAAAAGTGCGGAAAAAGGTAGTCTTTCAACCACCATTTTAGTTTCACTGGCATTGACTATACTGTATTCGGGCCACAGCATGAGCCCCAAACCTGCATGACCCAGATTAAAAAGTGCAAGAAAAAGGAGTCTGTCAACCAACATTTAGTTTCACTGGACTATACTGTTCCCTGTCCTGGGTTAGCGCCTTGCCCCTCTATTGAGTGCGGAACATTGAGCTTCACTTGAAAATACTGGTGGTTAACGCTATGTTCCACCAGGTGCCCTTTTTCTTGGCATCTTTTTTCATTTTTACTCAAACTTGCTGGGGAAATTGTCTCTGTAATTGTTGCTCTGTCCGTGCTCCCATACTCATATCCTCTGAATTAACTTATATTTGGTCAAGTTTTCCATGTACCTCACTTGTACATTTCAGGAAAATTTTTTACAGCTATTTTGTAACATGCAAGAAATTTTAGTAGGTTTAATTCTTAGAAATAACACATTTTTTTAAAATAGGATGGAATCCCCCAGTCTTTGTTTCTCTTTTTTTATTGTATTAAAATTGGGTTGTCTCATACGGGATTGATAGCTATGTTAAAGATCTTGCAAAAACAAGTCATTTTGAATATGTGTAAATTTAAAACAGTGTCTACCTATTCCTGTTTTGACAGCACCATCACCCTTGAGCCACTCTTGACAATTGTGAAGAACAAATGTCTGTTAGAAACACATTTTTTAAATAGGACCTGTAGTATAGCTGCATTTCACAGCAAATGCCCCCAAAAATTCAAAGCATGACCCTTGACCCACTTTGGACAATTGTGAAGAACAATGTCTGTTAGAACAACTTTTTTTTAAAATTAGGACCTGTAGTATTGCTGCATTTCAAAGCAATGCCCCAAAAATTAAAAATGACCCTGAGCCACTTTAAAATTGTGAGGAGAAAATGCTTAGAACCAACATTTTTTAAAGGTCCTGATTTTTGCTGTTTCAAATATCCCCAAAAAAAATTTAAAATGACCTGCCCAAAAAAATTTTGTGGGGGAAAACCCCCTTAAAACACATTTTTTTCAAAGGGCCCTGTTTTGCTGTATCTACAGTACATGACCCAAAAAATTATAAAAATGATTTCAGCCACTATTAAAATTGTGAGGAGAAATGCCACTTAGAAGCCACATTTCTGTTCCAAAGGACCTTAATTTTTAGCTGTTCTCACAGCAACAGACCTCAAAACCATTGACAATGCGAAAAAATTCTTAAGATAAAGTGAGTAATGGAATACGGTGTTGTCTTTAAAACTTGCTGTCTTTTACAGTCTCCCACAGCAAAACCAGCAAATGACTGTTTTGGGAAAAGAGAATAAAAATTGCAGTAAAAAAATGATCATTTTAAAAAAATTTTCAAAAGGACCATTTCTGTTTGAAAGGAATGTGAAGTAGACCGGCAACTAATCGGTGACCTCGGCAATTGGGGCCACAACTCATCAGAGATCCATGCCTGATTCATCTTGATGAAAGTCAACGATCCACATTATCTGTGGAAAGCCCGGGTGCGTTTTTCTGTAATGACTCCTCCAGCTGTGCTGAAGGTCCGCTCAGATATGACGTGGGCTGCTGGGCAGGACAACACCTCTATGGCGTGACGAGCAGCTCGGGCCATTCGTCCATTTTGGATACCCAGAAGTCTATTGGGTCCGGAACACATCAAAACATCGGTGTTGAGACGCAGATAGTCGGCACCATGATCTTAAGTGTCTCTGTGTGTTGGATGTGTGCCCTGCTTTGCATGCGTTTTGGTGAGGTGGTAACAAAGATTGCCAGAGGTCACCCATTAGGCTTCTGCCACCTTGCCTGTGCTGCGCTACGATACTTGGCACTCTACTGCTGTCACGTCGCTGAGTTGTTCACCGTGACATTTGGAAGTGAGCAGAGCAACAGAGTCTCGTTGATCAATCAGCAAGGTCTCCAAATTTTCCCGCATTTACTCTCTATTTGGGTGGGTGGAAGGAAAGTGCTGATTTTGTTTTGTACCGGGGATCAGGGGGGTGGCCACCAGTAACTGTTGTTCAATTTTGATGGCCTTATTTCAGGATCATGTTGGGGAAAAGGAGCATCCAAGCACTCATGTGAGGATGGAGCCTTGATTTCCCAGCTCTGGGTCGAGGGGCACTAGCAAATGTCTTCCTCTTTTCCTCCTCCGCCTCAAATTTTGCGCCAACCTCTTTCCAAGGCAGGGCGTCGGTAACATCGGTGTTAGGAATACTCCTCCTCCTCTTCCGCTGCCCCGGGACAGCTTCAACACACCCTGATTGCCTGAGATGA
>JAODAL010054021.1:0-24897 GCA_025379985.1 Phyllomedusa bahiana | reverse complement strand
ACTAAAAAGATGTGTAATCCTTTTTAAAGTTCAGGTCCCCAACCCGGGGGAAAATATTTAATAGAAAACTGTTAATAATAAAGCTATTGCGTGCAAGTCTACACTAAGTCTTGGTGAACTTACCAGTTTTTTTTAAAAGAGCTTGTTGTGTTCCCCGCGGGACCCCCCCCCCACCCCCCCTATGTGACTTTACGCGGTGATGCTCCTTAAAATTCTCTACCAACAATAAAATCTTAAAAATTCTGATCTAACTAATTTTTTGGATCACGCTAACAAAAGCTTTTTTAAGAATGAAAATTTGCTACTTTTTCTGGTTTTTTTGGCAGAGGCAGAGCGCATCCATGCTCTGAACGCTGACAGACATGTCATGAACGGGAAGGGTTTCTATGAAAAGAGGTCTGTGTTTTTTTCCAGCCAATCGCAACCATACACATCCCACATGACATCGCACACACATCTCCCCCTGCTTTTCTGAAAGCTGATTTGCGGGCCGCCAAAATGACAGGAAGGCCGAAAAGGGCGCGATAAAATAGATTATGCACTTTTAACCTAAATTATGCGGGATCTAAAAAACCCCGATCAACAAAAATCCCGGCCCGATTTCAATTTTGTCGATAATAACCCCACTCAACACTAGTCTCATTTTACTATTATCCATAATGTATGCAAAGTCATAAAAATGACAAAGTCATCTCCCCCCCCAAAATCATAACTCGAGTTTTTCCCCCAGGATTTTACACTTTAAAATTACCCCCCAGCCAGCCCCCATTTAAATACCCTTCCATGGGAAAACCCTCAATTACCTAGGAGCCTGGCTACAAAGGGCAGAGGGGAAATCTCTCAGCAGGGGGTCGCACATGAAAGAATCCTCATGCAATTCTTTGGGCACCTGAAACACATAGGCCTCTCAACCTGAAAAAAGACTGGAGGACAAAAGGGAGCAGACGCGCAACATTTTATATTTCATAAAAATTTTTTGCGGGGGTCCTGTTCCGAGGTAAGGGTTTATATTTTTTAAAAAGAAACTCCCCTACACTAGCCACCACTCTCAGTTCGCACGATGCAGTGGGATGAAAATCCAAAATGGCCTTTGGAAGCCCCTAGGGTAGGGGTGCCCGGTACCAGGGCGTTGCTTTGGCCCATCCGGGTTTTGATGGGGCCACTGGGTCAGTTCTGTCCCAATGCCCGCCCGGAAAGGCCCATTTTTGTGTTTTTTGTCCAAAAAAAGGGATGGCTAGAGAGGGGGGAGGTTTTTAGACTCCCAGGGGTGTGTGAGGGATTGAGGGGGTGCCATGTGGGTGTCCCCTCACAGTATAAAAGAGCCCAGGTGTGCCCCCTTGTTCATTCAGGGGGGGGTATTGACACATAAGCATTCCAGAACATCCCGCAGCCAGGGCCAATCACCCCCATGGGGCCCGCACCAAACCAAACTCAGGTAACGGGAACTCTTTTCCGCCTTTTGTTTTACCCATACTTAATTTTTTCCTTGACTTTATCTTATAGATTATCATTCTGTACATATTGCCTGTCTAGTGTGCCCTCCAAAGCGAATTAAATCTATAAACTTTAATCTGAGATAATCTGTCTTGATAATTGAATTCACCCGCCCATTACTCGGTCTATAATATATAGCTACCCCAAGACTGGTTCCTGGCCTTGTTATAAGTTGGTAACGGACCGGTCTTATAACCAAATGAGGACTGGTGGCAGCTTATTTGGCTAGCAGAGCTTTGTTTAACCAGCATGGGTAAACAAATCTCTCCCAGCCGTTCAGGATCGTGGGCGAGTGGGGTGTCCTCTCGGGCCCCCCCCCGCCCCTCGTCTTACTGTGCCCGTGTGGACAGGGGTTAACGGTGAAACAGTATCTGGCTGACCTTGGGCAACGTCACGATACACCCTCAGTCAGGCCGTCGCCCCACGAGGGCGTCGGCGGGCTTTTCCTTACACTGAATATTTAAGAAAGTAAACATGAGGTTATGTTTTTAGGAGAATATTTGTATACCGTGTATAGTACTCTGGTCTGTTATGGCTGAGGGCCATGGTATGACTGCCATATTTACATCCCTTATAGCTATGCCGCAGAGAATACCTCTATAGCAAGATTTTTTGTGGATAATCACAGAATCTGTAAGGAAAAAAAGCCCTTTATGCTTGTTTAAAAGTTGGAAGCACACTGAGGTTTAGTATGGGCTCATACAACACATGTCTGGCACATGACTGGGTGCATAAGGGACATAAAATTTACACTTGAAGTCACAGTAAAATCTATGCATGTGCCACTATCTTTGCATCTCAGGGTCCAGGTATCACTAGGAATCATAAGTCTTATTGAGGTATAAAATATTAAAATGTAGACACTTTTTGAATGATGCTTAAAGGGGTTGTCCCATCTCACTTCTGGTCTAAGGATAACTCACAGCTCGCTATCAGCTGGCCTCAGAGAATGGGAGATGGCTGGGCTTACACTGTTCTTATCATTATTTTCTATGGGAGTCCACAGCACAGCATAGCAAGTGTGCTTAGATGTTTTCAAGTCTCCCATAGGTATCAATTGGGAGAATTGCACATGCGTGGCCATCTCCCTATTCGTAGAGAGCTATGAGCAAGCCTTAGGCTTAATGTAATGAGATGGGACAACCCCTTTAAAGTGGTTTTCTATAACCACAATTTGTCACCTATCCACAGAACCTGTGATAAGTGTTTGATGAGTGGGGGTGCTGAATTTGTGAACCCTTTTCTAATCATGAGACTGGGAATACCGAGTCTTTACAACTGAATGGTGTAGTAGACAAGTATGTAGACTGCTGTTTTATTCACACACTATGGGACTGCCAGAAGTAGGCGATTACTGTATTTGGCTATCCTTAGCAGTCCCATAGACTCTGAATAAAGCAGCAGTATGGATATTCAATGCTACAATCAAACAAGAAGACATGGTACATTGTTCTCATTATTGGTAGAGGTCCCATTGGTCGTGATCCCACCAATCTTATCCTGTGAATAAGTGATGAGTCATGTTTATTCGAACACCCCTTTAAACAACAATGTCAATACATGTATGGATAAATATAGATACCTTGAGCCGGTTTTTAGTCAGCAATAGGCAATATGGATTCTGATTGTTCACACTGATAGTCTGGCACTATTAGATTAGGTAACGCCAAAAAAATAATCAAGTGATCTGGTATCTACATATTTTATTTGCATAGATGAATTAGATTCATTATTAGTTTTGCTAGTGTCTGATATCGTTATACTATCGTTGTTTCAGCATTAAAGTAATTATTCCAGAGAGCTTGTAAACATGTTATATGTCATAGATCAGCGCCTAAAAATCATTAAGTACACTGAGGGGTTGAGTGGGTGCTTCATTGTGTGTATGGATACTTATTTGAAACTGCAGTACTCTTGTAGTAACTATGGTTTCTATAAAATCCTTATATGTTGGAATGTTGAGATAACTAGATTCAAATTTTAGTCCATAAGAACAAGCGGTATACATGTTTTTAGACAGTGATATACCTCCTGTACATCTGGGACGACATGTCCGAAAAGAGGCGCCGCCACCCTAGTTTTAGAGGTGTTGTCTCACTACAAAAATCATAGTTTAAAATGAGGGGACCCAAAATCTAAGCATGTACGTCCTTGGTTACCATTAGCAAAGTGCTATGATTTATGAGAATGGGCTGCTTTATTTGTGCTTAGCAACAGCGTTTGAGCCCAGGTTGGATTACGTCCAGCTAATCTATTATTGGCTGTTGCTTTAGCGGTATGTCCCGCCCAGGTCGCGGACAGGAACGTGCAAGCTATGTGGATTAAGTGAACCGGTCGCAGAAGAGTACGTGCAGGCTATGTGGATTCAGTGAACAGGTCGTGGGTGGGAATGCGCATGGAGGGAGAGAGAGAGAGAGGGTACTGTACAGTCCCATGTAAGATGTGAAGTCACCCGAAAATTACATACAGAGAGAGAACACAGCTCTACTGTGCAGTTCCTCGTAAAACAATTTTGCAACACAGATATGCAGTCCCACATAAATCTCATGTGCAGTCCCTTTGTAAATCAGAAACCGAGAAAACAGCTGTACACAGCATTCCCATGTAAGATTTTGACACACAGATGTGAAGTCCCATGTAAATCACTTTTGTGTCTCGTGCAGTCCCACGTAAATCTTATGTGCAGTCCTGCGTAAATCAGAAAGAGAGAACACAGCTATACACAGCAGTCCCATGTAAGATGTGCAGTCCCGCACAAATTACATACAAAGAGAACAAAGCTAAACTGTGCAGTCCCACGGAAAATTATTTTGCGACACAGATGTGCAATCCCACGTAAATCACTTTTGTGTCTCATTTGCAGTCCCTTGTAAATCAGAAACAGAGAGAACACAGCTGTACACAGCATTCCCATGTAAATCCCTTTTGTGACTCATGTGCAGTCCCATGCAAATTACATACAGAGAGAGAACACAGCTGTACTGTGCAGTTCAATGTAAAAAAAATTGCGAAACAGATGTGCAGTCCAACGTAATTTGTGACATGGATGTGCAGTCCCACGTAAATCACAGACGGAGAACACAACTGTACTGTGCAGTCCCATGTAAATCACTTTTGTGCCTCATGTGCAGTCACAAGTAAACACAAACAGATAACACATATAGTTTGCACTTAGCTTTTCACTTCCAATGGTTCCAAGGACAGCCGAGAACATCTCATTCTCCCGGCTCACACAGACTGAATCATCATGTGCACATTTTGAGGACATGTCTGCAGAGAGTGAAGATACACCCTGCTGGGAGGAGAAACACGCCCCTCCATTTCACAAGCTCTGCTTGGCAAACAGCATAAAAGGCTGCCAAATGCTTGAAGGAGACAACCCCTTTAAGGCACATTAAATCAGTGTAAAGTAGTTACACTAGCTATCAAGTAACAGAAACATTTTAACATGGGGATAAAATAAATTTTAAATTGCTCTTACTTCACCAGTTGCCCTTCCTTTACCAGTTTCTCACCTTCAGCTCAGCTTCTCCTTGCTTTCCTTTCTTCACTGTGAATACAGCAGTTACCCTTCTCACAGGCCACAACTTTTATTCAAGGATAGAGACTCCCCCACAAAATGATGATACAAGCCAATGTCTACCAATCAGAACACAGGTCTCATTATGATAGCCCTTTACTTATTAGCAGAATAGCGCCCGAAGCTGGATATTCCCTACCACCATGATGCCAACTCCACACAAAAGCAATAGCTACAGTATATTTACACAAAATAACATAACAATTTCTCAAACATCTTTTTAAGTCCTGCTGACATAGTGCAACAATATTCACAGCTTAGTTCAACACTAGAAGTAGTTGGGGAAATGGCACATTCCGGTTTCTGTTTCACCCTCCAAATAAACCCATTGATTTGAATAGACACTTTGTCATGTCAGGGTTATTCTCAGAATTTTTAAAAGCGATAGCATGTCACTTGGATAAGGCGTCACTTTATGACTGGTGGAGGTTTGACCTCTGGGGCTTACTGATCCTGAGAAGGGGATGCAGCATTGATACAACATTGTCGCCTTGCCAAAGTGTTTCCCTGCACGGTGGTGGCTCGGGATGTGTAGACCAGCCCTAATCAGGAGAATAGGGTCCCCTGCAGTTCTTAGCAGAGTGCATGACCATGAAACTTCAGGAAATCTTACAAGGGGATGCCTTGCTAAACTGGGATTGTAAGAATACTAGGGGTCACCCCACCTTCCCTGATCACAAAATTATAGCACATCCTAGTGAAATGCCATAATTTAAAATGGAAAAACCCCTTTAATCTCACTTATTACTGGATTTCTACTATAGATAACAGCTGGTGGACAATGCAATTGTAATAACAAGCCCTTCAATAAAGTAGGAACTGTCCCAAGCGGAGAACTCTTTAACCCTTTCTTGACAGCTCTAAGGTTCTTTCTTCTTGCCTTTCAGGAGCCATAGCTTTTTTATTTTTCCCTCTACAGAGACATATGAGGGCATTTACTTTGTGTGACAAGATGTACTTTCTAATGGTGTCATTCACTGTCCCACAGAATATACATGCAGTCCCCGACTTACATTGTTCCGAATTACATACTTCCCCTAGGAGACTTAGGGGCCGTTCACACGGCTTATTTCGGCGCGGATTGGCGCCGTACTGTGGATTCCGTCGCTCCTCCCCGCTTGGCAAATCCGCCAGGCGGGGAGAAAGTCACTTGCACATTATCCAGGCGAAATACGCGCCGTGGATAATGCACTTCTATGGGGCCGGCGGGCCGGGCCCCCCCGCCTCGCCCCTTATTCAAGCCTGAATTGCGAGCGCAATCCGGCTCGCAATTACGGCTTGAATAAGCCGTCTGAACACGGCCTTATGGGGCGTGGCTGACATTCAACACTGTGTCACGTCCTATGACAACCAAGTGCCAGCATGCCACAGCTGCACATGAGATACAGAACGTTAGATAAAATCTTTTAAAAAAGGGCACAGACAGCAAAACAAATGTAAAAACCCTTCCCTGCATTATCCAAAACTAAAATAATTTATTTTTTTGCTGGAATTACACTTAATAAATATACCTGTTCCGACTTACATACAATTTCAATTTAAGAACAAACCTACAGTCCCTATCCCATGTGTAACCCGGGGACTGCCTGTACTGGGAAACCGCAAAAAAAAATCTTAGTTGGGAGATATGTGAAAAAAGCATACTTGCACCATGTTTGCGGAGGCTTTGTTTTTACGGTGTTCACACTACGTGAAATGACCTAAAAAAGCGCAATATTAGCATTTGGATTTTATTCTTCTACAGTGTTCAGCATACGAGATAAATGATGTTATATTTTAATAGATTGAACTTTTATGGATGCGATTATATCAATTATGTGTAGCTTTTTATTATTTTTTTTTTATTTGTAAAATGACAAAAGGAGGGCGATTTGAGCTTTTCATATTTTTTGCTTTTACACTTTGAAACATTTTGTTTTTTTTTACTTTTGCATTGATTCCCTCGAGGGGTACTTGACCACTTGGGTGCGCAATTGTCATCACACCCGTCTGCATTGTATGAACAATGCAGAAGGGTGTTTAAAGATCATGGTTTTATAACTCCCTGCCTGGGAAGCCTTCACAAGGCTTTCCGCATCCACGTTAACCAATTTGCATCCCTCAAACTCGTCGAAGGGGGTGATGATTGGAATGAGAAAAGGTGCACATAAGTCATAAGGGACGATCACACAGCACACAGCAAAAAACGGTCGGAATAGCCCTTCCCCCTCGCACTGAGATGTCCATATTCCCCCCAAAAATCGGCCTGAAGAATGAACATGCTCAATGTTTTTCAGACTGCCAGCAGTCTGAAAAAACGCCCGGTGGAAAACCGTGCAGTGGGGACCGCTGTGCGGGTTTTCCATTAAGGTCAATTTTAAAAGTTGACACCCAGTTTACAGAAGGGTTTCAAAACTGAAAACCGTCTGTAAAACCGGGTGAAAATCCGAGCTGTGGGGACAAGCCCTTAGACCTAGACAGTTTTCATACATGTGGCCCAAAATCTGCCTCAGCACTGTGTTTCTTTACACAAGTATTTTCATCACTCCCATCTGAACAATCTTTATCACCATCACACGGCCTCACTGACAAATTACAGTGTCCATTCCCACACTGAAACTGAGACTCTTTACAAAGTGTTTTTTCCCTATGGTCAATAACCAGCACATTCACACTCTTAATACTAGTCTTCTCATACATAGCAGCAGAGCAATCACTTCCAGGGTTTTCCTTTTCCCTTCTATGCAACACCCTTGTCACGTTCACACTAGAACATGTAAGCACCTTTCTGGGGTCAATAGGAGCAGAACACAACTGGTGGCTATCCACCATATTAGCTGCACCAGAATCTTCAGCAGTAGCACTACTCTCCAGGATGCTACCAATCACTGGATACACATGACCTGCGCTACTTGACCTGTTCTCCCCATTACCTCTAGGGGTGCACCTGAGCTGCTCTCATTTACTGCTATAGCTGTAGCACCTCTGGAAGCTTGTTCACACATGGCAGTAACTGACGCTAACTTTGTGAGACAGCTAATCTCCCCCTGCTCAGGCTGTGTGACATAGCTATTGGTTACAGGTACATTTCTCCCGTTAGTAGCATTCTTAATAGGCAATACAGTATGTAAGATACCAAGTCCATTAGACTTTACAAGTCCACATATAACAGTCCCATTGCACTCTGGACTCTTCGCCAGACAAGGCAGCATGTCGGCCTCCATTTGCCCACCGAGAGCTACAGGGCTTGAGGCTGTGTCCTCTCTGGCCTACTATTGAGAGGACAATCCGGAGCACATGCCACTGCTCTATGGCACCACCAACATGGCTCCCTCTGCTGCAATGTGGCAACAGCCTCCTGCAACTGAGGTTGGTTGCTCCGAACAACAGCAGCATCCAAGTAACTCTGCAGCTCCATCTGTTCAGGAGTTAACCCATGCTGGTGAGAAACACACAGCCTTTTTGCTTGGTTGTCATTGGCAACAGACATCCCAACTTCTGGTTCTGCATCCTTCTGTGTTCAAACCATCTCAGTTAACCCCAGACTTGCCAGAATCGCAGCCTTTAGCTGTGGGTAGTCTATGGTTTCCTATGGGGGCACATCACATTAGACCCTCTGGAGTTTGCCGGTGAGAAAGAGCCCCAGGGCGTCTGCCCATTGCTCAGCTGGAAGTTTTTCACAGACAGCAATCCGCTTAAAGTCTGCAAGGAAGGCCACTATGTCGTCCCCTGTTGCCATCTTTTGTATATCCTTATGCACTGCAATTTGGACTCTCAGGTCACACTCTAAATCTCCTTGACCTGGACAGCTTCTGTTAACCTGGCCACCTGTTAAGCCAACAACTTATTCAGAGGCGTAACATACAGCTTCTGAGTCACAGTGCAAATACTATAGTGGGGCCACCGCCTAACCATGTACCACTTATAATACTGGTGTTTTTACCCATGTTGTAGAGGGCCCTTTGGGCCCCCTCAGATTCCAGGGCCCGGTAGTAACTGCTACTTCTACCCCCCTATAGCTGTGCCCCTGAACTTATTCATTTCCTGTATGGTCTCAGTTTGTGCATGTGCAGTCTTTTGTTCGGTGTGTCTCTTATTAGCACTGAGAACACAGTCAGGCTGCTGGCCCTTTAACTTTCACTGCAGCAAGACTTCTCATGCCATTTATGCCCATTGCATACCTACACCATATGTGATATTCCAGTCACATTTAGCTGCCATCATTCACCAGCCTCGGGGTCACTCAGCTCATGGGATCTCCATCTTTGGTAGATGGTTATGGCATCTGGTAAACATGTCACATGGAAAAAACTACAAGATCTCTTTTTTTATATGTCAAGGGTGAAGAGTACACCCACAAAATGCAGTCCCGGCGTATACAAAATATATATACAAAAACTACACATATGAAGAAATACACCTTGGGGCTAAAATATAACTTTTATTATAACCAATAGATAAAAACAGAAGGGACCTAACAAGTCCCTATTTGTCCCTAGAAAAGGCTATGCCCTAAGGAAAAGTGGGGGAACTGCCCTGAAGAAGGGCGACTCCATTCTCGAACCTAATCTACCACGCCCCTAAGAAAATCCCTAATCTATCCAAAAGGATACATAAAATACTAACACAAAAACTAAAGAAAAAGAAAAAAGAAAGAAAAGGAATAAAAAAAGTGCAAAAATGTGTGATATTAAACTAACTAAATTAAACCTATAAGTACAAAGCAAGACAATACACAAAAAACATACAAATGTGCTTGCAATAGTTAAGCACAAAAAACTATGTTAGGGGATAGATATAAATGCATAATTCAATATGTCAGCACAATGATAGATGCTGGAGAATAAGGACAAAATTTCCAAAGATCAAAACATGATATTAAGGGATAGATAAAATTATCCTTAATTATCTCTTTTTCTATATTCCTGCATAACTTCCGACGCGTTTCTCCCGGCAGGAATAGACCGGGTTCATCAGGGAACCAACTGCAACATTTGCAAAGTAAGATACAGACTTACGTCCCTTTAGGCAGATATGAAGATATGAAGTGCCGCTGCCAGATGGCTGGTATTAAAATGCATGATGTTCAATCAGTAGTAGATGCAAAGTGGGCAGGTCACATGGACCACACATTTTATCTCTAGACTAGCCTTAGCCAGCTTTAGTGGTCTAGCAGATTACAGTAAACAAAACAAACCCAAAACCTCGGCCATCTGGCCACTTACTACGCATATAAAGAAACCCTCTCTATAAATGGTCAAGGCATATGGCTGAGCACCATAACCACATTACTAACACAGTCCAAAATACGGTAGAGGCTTCCCTCAAGCCTCTGCTGCTCCAACACTCCAGGTAGCAACCACACCCCATGATCACCTGGAGTAATAAGCTTTTAATAGGTCTCCAGAGACCCACCAAAACCCTGTTCTGGAACGGCCACCCTCCCAACGCTTTATTAGTTACGGGAATGTCAACCGATTCTTAGCCGCCTATAAGCCTTGGTTTCTTCATGTTACCACTCTGTCCTGTGATTTGCTGCTCTTAGCTGGTGAACGATAGATTTTCACTGTACAGCCAGGATATAAGGGCCGGCCACTGGGATGGAACGGGAGCGTCACGGAAGAGAGTGTACTTTTTTTTTTCTAGTCATACCCCATCGGACCAACAAGCTTTTGTAAGTCCCGGACAACCCCTTTAAGTGATCCTGAATGTAATGCATAATTTAATAATAATAATTTTGTAATGCAATGAAAAAAATGAGACAACTGGATACTTGTGAGATTATACTGCACAATTATCCATGTCATATCAAATAACAAAATTATATATAAGCGATATGTGATATCTGCTTCTCACACTTCATCATTTACATGGAAGTTCTAAAGACTTGGATTGTTCTTTTCGCTGTTACATGGAGTTATTGCTTATTATTGTATGCATTATGCTGTTGTATTACAAGTTCTTAGCACAACTGAAAGCACTTAAGATGAATTGTACCCTATAATCCAAACATTACAAGTACAAGTGCCTGAGTTGTATGAAGTTGTTGAGTGTTCTATTCATTCGTTTTATCCTACTTTCCTACATGACTAACCTGAGCTCTATAAACAGACACAAAAGATTTGACAGCACTCTACCAGTGCTAAAATGTATGCAATATTGAATATGCAGATTATTTACATTGTATAACTGCTATATTTACTACACTTATAAATGTAAGATTCCTAGAGCCCATCTGCCACGACAAGGTGGCCTCATACAAATAAGGACCTATATTAGACTCACAACTCTTGGACTTGGGTTCACAAATTGAACTCATGGCAACTAAACAGCAGTCCCACTCTGCAATTAAAAACAGTTGTACCAGAGGCTTGTGATTGAGCAACTGAGCATGTGTGACCACATTAGGTGTACATTTTGACAGAAGAAATAGCAATATCTAGACAATAGAGAATTTCTTTAATGATAATGTTCATTAATAATTTAATAATAATGTTCTAATAGAACAACAGTAGTTTTACATGATTTATTTTAATAAGAGTAAATTCATATTTATTGATATTGAAACAACCCCTTTAAAGGCTGAATGAACATTCTTCTGGCTGACAGAATTCTAGTAGTATGTTAACTGTTGTATTCTGTACATCAGGGGCATTCATCAACATATTTGTTGAACCTGACGCCTGAACCAGAATTGTAGTGCAATTTGCATCAAAAATTTGGCATACATGCTTTACATTAATTATTTGTTTTAGAAACTTTTTGTGCCTTGTGCAAGAAGAAAGGCATAAAATTGGAAGTTTTATGGATTTATTTTCTGCTGCTGGATTCTTCTTCATACCTTGCTTAGGACATAAAAACTAGAACAGCTTTCCAGGCATTTAGAGGACTGTTGGCTATTTCTCTAGAGTGGTGAGCTTCACTTGCAAAACTAGCAGGGGGAAGAAGGGTGTAGGAAGGGGGCGGTCCACCCCATGTGGCACTGTATTCCCTGACTACCAGGAGAATTGGAAAATCTCCTAGGAACTGTGTACAAATTGTGCCAGTGCAGAGACTTGTGCCCGCACCATCAATGGCAGCTGCTGGCATGAATGTATAGCCAGGCTCCTGCTACAGTGACCAGGGTGGGGTTGGGGGAAAGGAATTGCTAAAACAAATACTGTAAAAATCCAACAATACAAAAAGCAAACTTTTGGAGATGGCAAATTAAAGCAATAGACAGAATTACAAATCTACTTCAAGGTAGAAAAAGATGTTGGTTGTTCCCAGTCAGCTGAGTATACAATTAAAAGGAATTATAAACCTAATGATGAGGTTAAAAAAGAAAACATGCATGTAGACCAAGAAAGACATTAAAGTAACAGAATAATAAACTCACAACAAAATGCCTTGAAAATAAAAAAAAAAAAAAAACAAATGAAAAATAAAAGGGCTAAAACAGGAGTCTGTAAGAAACCAGTTTAACCAGATAGGATTTACATACAGAAAAACCAAACAAAAAACAGCTGTAACATCTAAACAGAATAAAATACGTTACAGTGGATTAAAGGAAATAAATTATGGAGAGTGGTAAATGCATTGACCAAGTAGATAATGTTGGAGTCTGGTGCCATTCTATTGAAATATATTGTTTAAAGATGACTTTGCAATCCTATCAATACAGCAAAAATGACTGGTTATGCAAAACACACTATTATTGCAATGCACGAAAATGCTTAAAAGCCAATGGTACAGAAGTGTAATATGAACTGTTAGGTGGGAGTCATCAGTCTTGTTGCTGGGCTGGGACTTGAGGTCATAATACAGGCACATAGATGACTAGATGAACTTTATGCCACCTAGCCATACAATTGATAGTATATGTTTATTTAAAAAAGCTATATAGGAAAGTGGTTTACCTGGTCCAGCAGTAATGCGCCTGGATTTTCCGTACTGAAGTTATAAATCAATAGCTTTGTACGGTTCTAGTGTGCCCCAAAGTGCCGCGGAGCCCCTGTAATGGACCTGATATTGGAGTGCGGGCAAATTAAAACTATAGTGAACAGGGCTGCGTTGGATATCGGGCTGAAAACACGCCAGACTTCTGCCGCAGCCCCATTCATACATGTCGCCCGAACAGTATATAATTTTAAGGGTAGGTTAATTTTAACATTGAGAAACAGAATATCCAAAATAAAATCCAGAAAATCACATTGTATAAATTATATAAATTTATTTGTATTTTGATCCCCTAGCAACCAATAAGAGTTCTGGCTCCTATGGACCAGTTAGACACTCCTAATCAACTCATTACCTGCATTAAACACCGCTGTCTTAGATAGTCGCCTTTATAAAAGACTCCTGTCCACAGACTCAATTAATCAGACTCTAACCTCTACAACATGGGCAAGACCAAAGAGCTTTCTAAGGATGTCAGGGACAAGATCATAGACCTGCACAAAGCTGGAATGGGCTGCAAAACCATAAGTAAGACGCTGGGTGAGAAGGAGACAACTGTTGGTGCAATAGTAGGAAAATGGAAGAAATACAAAATGACTGTTAATCAACATCGATCTGGGGCACCATGCAAAATCTCACCTCACGGAATATCCTTAATCATGAGGAAGGTGAGAGATCAGCCTAAAACTACACGGGAGGAACTTGTTAATGATCTCAAGGCAGCTGGACTGCAGTCACCAAGAAAACCAATGGTAACACATTACACCATAATGGTTTAAAATCCTGCATTGCCCGCAAGGTCTCCCTGGTCAAGAAGGCACATGTGCAGGTCCGTTTTAAGTTTGTCAATGAAATCCTGGATGATTCTGTGAGTGATTGGGAGAAAGTGCTGTTTTCAGATGAGACAAAAATTGAGCTCTTTGGCATTAACTTAACTCGCCGTGTTTGGAGGAAGACAAATGCTGCTTATGACCCAAAGAACACCGTCACTCTATTCAATAAATGGTCTGGAACAACTATAGCACAAAATTTCAATTAGTCTTCATTTATTTAGTCACTTGTAATAGACTTGTAACATAACGCATTCAGTAAATATATGCTTAAAACGTGCTTGCAACAACGTATTCCGTTAACAATGACCGTATGCAGGAACAAACATTGGCATGAATATCTCACACTGTCGTGGGGACTATAATTTTCAGATACTAAAGTCCTACCATACGCCTAGTTACCTGCAATATGTGTCAAGATAACTTAACTTTCGTCGGAATGCCAACCTCAATCGCTCCGTTCTGTTCTGTCTATAGCCTCTCCACTATACTCCTGATCCTCCCGTCATCTGACGGGAAGGTTAGTGCACCTGCGCTGTGTAAAGATAACTTATCTTTCGTCGGAAGCCACCTCAATCGCTCCGTTCTGTTCTGTCTATAGCCTCTCCACTATACTCCTGATCCTCTCGTCATCTGACGGGAAGGTTAGTGCACCTGCGCTGTGTCAAGATAACTTATCTTTCGTCGGAACGCCAACCTCAATCGCTCCGTTCTGTTCTGTCTATAGCCTCTCCACTATACTCCTGATCCTCTCGTCATCTGACGGGAAGGTTAGTGCGCCTGCGCGACGTTTCGGGGCGTACCCCTTTCTCAAGCTCACCTTCCGTGTCGACATCTGCGCTTCATATAGGTAAACACAACTTCCTATTAACTCTTTACTTCCCTCCATTCAATAACCTATTGTATCCCATTGCGCAGTGTTCACACTACAAATATGCATTCCATTTGCATTCCTCATTAAGGCCATTCGGACTCATGGATTCCAATCTTGAAATCCAATAAACCTCCCTCTGTAACAATTTCCTTTTTACATCTACTTCATCGGTGCCTTCAACTTGCTCTAAAACGCACCACTTCAATTCACTAATGTTATGCTTAGATTCAAAAAAATGTTTTGCAACAGATGTTTCACCAAATTTCTTGGTCTGTTCTTTTTTATTCTCACCTTGTCTCATCTTAAACAGTCTAATGTGTGAACGGTGCTCATTAAGTCTAACTCTAATCTGACGACTAGTCTGTCCAACATATACTTTGCCGCAGGGGCACTTCAACATGTACACCACATTCAGCGTGTTACATGTAAAGAACCCCCTGCTTTTAATTTTATACCCTTTTGTAGGATGACAGATGTAGTCACCTTTTATTATTCCTCCACAGTTTTGGCAACCTAGACATGGATATTTACCTCTTTTTGTAGTGCATAATACACTCTGTTTCGTTTTTTTAGTTTTTAAATCTGAATGTACCACCATATTTCCAATAGTTTGTCCTCTACGATAGACAAATCTAGGTTTATCCATAAATAGTTTGCCAAACTTTTGATCGCTTTGTAAAATCTTCCACCATTTAAGTATAGTATTTTTAACCAATCCTGCATGATCATCATATACTGCTATGAAATCTATATTGTCTTGTATTTTTTGTGTCTTCTTTTTACTTCTCAGTGTATTTCTAGATTGATTTCCTATTTCTTCTGCTACTTTGGTAATGTGTTTTCTCGAATAACCTCTATCAACAAATTTTTCTATCATCATATTTTTATTGGTATTATATTCTTTATCTGAGGAGCAAATTCTCCTAATTCGAGTAAATTGTCCTTTAGGAATACCTCTCATTACGTTTGGAGCATGAAAGCTATTTTGATGCAATATATTGTTTTTATCCGTCATCTTCCTATAGAGAGTTGCTTCTAATCTATGGTCTTTTTTCTGCACTGTGACATCCAAAAAATTAATTTTGGTATGATCAATTGTAGCTGTAAATTTTAATAATGGATGGATGTTGTTAATGTATTCATTAAAGTTTTCCAATTCTTCTTCACTACCTTTCCATAACATAAATATGTCGTCCACAAATCTTAACCACAAGCCAATAAATTGACTATATGGTCCATGGACAATATATTTTGTTTCTATATGTTCAACAAATATGTTAGCGAAACTGGGCGCGACTGGAGAGCCCATAGAGGTGCCTTGTCGCTGTAAATAAAATTCGTCCCCAAATCTAAAATAAATTATCACGTAGTATAACTTCTAACAAATTGATGAGGAATGATATTTTTTGATTAGTCAGATTTTTATCTCTTCTCAAATGTTCACTAACAACCTCAATGCCCTCGTCGGTAGGTATATTTGTATAAAGGCTTCTTATGTCTAATGTGCACAGCAGTGTAATATTACTGGCATCCACCTTCTCTATCTGTTCCAAAAATTCATTTGTATCTCTTAGGCATCTAGGTAGTTTTTTCACGAGACCTTGTAAATGTTCATCCACATATGTGGCTATTGTTTGAAAGACAGACCCCACCCCAGACACTATGGGGCGTCCCGGTGGGTCCTTTAATGCCTTATGAATCTTTGGAACTAAATAGAGAAGGGGAGCACGAGGATGATCTACTGTAAGCAATTTTTTCTCTTTGTTATCTATAATACCTACTTCCTCAGCTTCATTCAAAATTTGGTCTATTTTTATTTTAATATTTTTTGTGGGATCAGAATTTACATGTTGATATACTCCAGAATCTGCCAGCTGCCTTTAAGCTTCCTTAACATAACTACCTCTATCCATTAATACAATGGCCCCGACCTTGTATGCTTTTTTTATAATCACATATTCATCTTGTGGTAGAGCTTTTAGGGCTTTTTGTTCTTTTTTTGTTACATTATATTTTTTATTTACTTTTAAACCGCTCCACTGTTCTTTTACCTCTTTTTTTATTATTTGTTCAAACGTATCTAGGGCCGAGTTATTAATTATGGGGTCAAATGTGCTTTTTCTATAGATTTTACTAATGTTATCTTTTTTTCACAATGCTTTTATCACCAAATAACATACGTAGTTTAATTTTGCGGACAAAACGATAGATGTCCTTTTCAAATTCAAAATATTCCAAGTTCTTATATGGAATAAAATTTAAACCCTTATTCAGGGCAGTCTTTGCCTCTTCCTTAAGTGGTTAGGAAGACAAATTGACAACCAAATCTTCTATTTCTTCTTTGCGGTCGCCTTCTTGCCTTTCTTTACTTTGTCTTGATTTTCTGACACTCCACTTTTTGCACTGTCCATTCTCTCGGCTTCCCGCAAAAAAGGTTTGGTCTGTCTGGATCTCAAGATCATGCGTTTTTCTTCTTCAACTTCTTCTGATTCTGATGAGGTGTTGTCATTAGATTTCCTCCCAGCATAGTTTCTCCTGTACGAACTTCTCTCTCTTGCCCAGGTGTACACCTTGCCTTGCATATAATCTCTGGTGTCCCTTTCGAACTTACGCAATTTCATGGTCATCATTTTTTCTTTTGCTTGTTGTAGACCAGAATCAATTTCTTCTTGTATTTTAATATACAATTCTGCCTGAGTTTCTTTTAATTCATTCTCAGTTTTCTGTATGTCATCCTGGATGGTAGTTAACGCCATCTGAATATGCTGTACAGTCAGTAACATCAGATCAAGTGAGTACCGATTGCTAATTGCATTTCATTTTTCAACATAACTTTGGTCATCTTTTAAGAGGAGAGGTACTAATGGACTTCTTAAACCTCGTGGAATGCGCTGTG
This sequence comes from Phyllomedusa bahiana, assembly GCA_025379985.1. NCBI lineage: Eukaryota > Metazoa > Chordata > Amphibia > Anura > Hylidae > Phyllomedusa > Phyllomedusa bahiana. The sequence goes on along the minus strand of JAODAL010054021.1, from coordinate 7,306 downwards.
CTTTTAAATATTCGGTCAGTGTTGAAGCATGCAAGCGTAGGTTTAACTCCTTTTTCTTCAGATTCTCTAGCTTTTTGCTCAGATCTCTCTGTGTGAAGCTTTCATCGCTGCTCCACCCAAAACCAGCTTCTTCTGCTTGCTTTATAATCCTTGACCGTTCGTCATCGGAGAGGTTCAGTGTCTCTGCTTTCTTTTTAGTAGTGGAGGCTATTTCTTCAAACGACATTTTTATTATTCGCTGTAATTGGACCACACTAGACTTCAACACAACAAAGTTATATACAGCGTATATAGATTCAACTAGTTGTCCAGGATAGGCTGTCCAGCCCTAAGCTTCACTCTATTCAATAAATGGTCTGGAACAACTATAGCACGAAATTTCAGTTCGTCTTCATTTATTTAGTCACTTGTAATAGACTTGTAACATAACGCATTCAGTAAATATAGGCTTAAAACGTGCTTGCAACAACGTATTCCGTTAACAATGACCGTATGCAGGAACAAACATTGGCATGAATATCTCACACTGTCGTGGGGACTATAATCTTCAGATACTAAAGTCCTACCATACGCCTAGTAACCTGCAATATGTGTCAAGATAACTTATCTTTCGTTGGAACGCCAACCTCAATCGCTCCGTTCTGTTCTGTCTATAGCCTCTCCACTATACTCCTGATCCTCTCGTCATCTGACGGGAAGGTTAGTGCGCCTGCGCTGTGTCAAGATAACTTATCTTTCGTCGGAACGCCAACCTCAATCGCTCCGTTCTGTTCTGTCTATAGCCTCTCCACTATACTCCTGATCCTCCCGTCATCTGACGGGAAGGTTAGTGCGCCTGCGTGACGTTTCGGGGCGTACCCCTTTTCAAGCTCACTTCCGTGTCGACATCTGCGCTTCATATAGGTAAACACAACTTCCTATTAACTCTTTACTTCCCTCCATTCAATAACCTATTGTATCCCATTGCGCAGTGTTCACACTACAAATATGAATTCCAATTGCATTCCTCATTATGGCCATTCGGACTCATGGATTCCAATCTTGAAATCCAGTAAACCTCCCTCTGTAACAATTTCCTTTTTACATCTACTTCATCGGTGCCTTCAACTTGCTCTAAAACGCACCACTTCAATTCACTAATGTTATGCTTAGATTCAAAAAAATGTTTTGCAACAGATGTTTCACCAAATTTCTTGGTCTGTTCTTTTTTACTCTCACCTTGTCTCATCTTAAATAGTCTAATGTGTGAACGGTGCTCATTAAGTCTAACTCTAATCTGACGACTAGTCTGTCCAAATCTAGGTTTAGCCATAAATAGTTTGCCAAACTTTTGATCGCTTTGTAAAATCTTCCACCATTTAAGTATAGTATTTTTAACCAATCCTGCATGAAAGGGACACCAGAGATTATATGCAAGGCAAGGTGTACACCTGGGCAAGAGAGAGAAGGTCGTACAGGAGAAACTATGCTGGGAGGAAATCTAATGCCAACACCTCATCAGAATCAGAAGAAGTTGAAGAAGAAAAACGCATGATCTTGAGATCCAGACAGACCAAACCTTTTTTGCGGGAAGTCGAGAGAATCGACAGTGCAAAAAGTGGAGTGTCAGAAAATCAAGACAAAGCAAAGAAAGGCAAGAAGGCGACCGCAAAGAAGAAATAGAAGATTTGGTAGTCAATTTGTTTTCCAAACCACTTAAGGAAGAGGCAAAGACTGCCCTGAATAAGGGTTTAAATTTTATTCCATATAAGACTTGGAATATTTTGAATTTGATAAGGACTTCTATCGTTTTGTCCGCAAAATTAAACTACGTATGTTATTTGGTGATAAAAGCATTGTGAAAAAAGATAAATTTAGTAAAATCTATAGAAAAAGCACTTTTGACACCATAATTAATAACTTGGCCCTAGATACGTTTGAACAAATAATAAAAAAAGAGGTGAAAGAACAGTGGAGCGGTTTAAAAGTAAATAAAAAATATAATGTAACAAAAAAAGAACAACAAGCCCTAAAAGAGCTACAACAAGATGAAGATGTGATTATAAAAAAGCAGACAAGGGCGGGGCCATTGTATTAATGGATTAGAGGTAGTTATGTGAAGGAAGCTGAAAGGCAGCTGGCAGATTCTGGAGTATATCAACATGTAAATTCTGATCCCACAAAAAATATTAAAATAAAAATAGACCAAATTTTGAATGAAGCTGAGGAAGTAGGTATTATAGAAAACAAAGAGAAAAAAATTGCTTACAGTAGATCATCCTCGTGCTCCCCTTCTCTATTTAGTTCCAAAGATTTATAAGGCATTAAAGGACCCACCGGGAAGCCCCATAGTGTCTGGGGTGGGGTCTGTCTTTCAAACAATAGCCACATATGTGGATGAACATTTACAAGGTATCGTGAAAAAACTACCTAGATGCCTAAGAGATACAAATGAATTTTTGGAACAGATAGAGAAGGTGGATGCCAGTAATATTACACTGCTGTGCACATTAGACATAAGAAGCCTTTATACAAATATACCTACCGACGAGGGCATTGAGGTTGTTAGTGAACATTTGAGAAGAGATAAAACTCTGACTAATCAAAAAATATCAATCCTCATCAATTTGTTAGAAGTTATACTACGTGATAATTATTTTAGATTTGGGGACGAATTTTATTTACAGTGACAAGGCACCTCTATGGGCTCTCCAGTCGCGCCCAGCTTCGCTAACATATTTGTTGAACATATAGAAACAAAATATATTGTCCATGGACCATATAGTCAATTTATTGGCTTGTGGTTAAGATTTGTGGACGACATATTTATGTTATGGAAAGGTAGTGAAGAAGAATTGGAAACTTTAATGAATACATTAACAAAAACCATTTATTTTTAAAATTTACAGCAAAAATTGTTTCATCCCCAAATTTAAATTTTTTTTGGTTGTCAAAAGGGGCAAAAAAAAGGCCCATAGATTAGAAGCAACCTCAATAGGAAGATACGGTAAAAAAAAATATATTTGCTTCAAAATAGCTTTCATGCCCAAACTTTTTTAAAAAAAAAAGTAATTTCCAAAGGAAAAAATTACTAAAAATTTAGGAGAATTTGCTCCTCAGATAAAAATAAAACCAAAAAAAAATATGATGATAGAAAAATTTTTTTATAAGGTTTTTCCCGGAGAAAAAACATTCCCAAATTTTGAAGAAGAAATGGAAAATCAATTTAGAAATCCACTGAAAAGTGAAAAGAAAAACCAAAAAATACAAGCCTTTTAAAAATTTCATAGCAGTTTTTGATGTTTCAGGGCGGGTTTGGGTTTAAAAAATCCATACTTAAATGGGGGAAAAGATTTTGCAAAGGATCAAAATTTTGGAAACTATTTATGGATAAACCCTAGATTTGCCCTATCGTAGGGGGGACAAACTTTTGGAAAATAGGGTTGGTCCCTTAAAATTTAAAACCTAAAAAACCCGAACCCATTTTGTTTTAAATGCCCTACAAAAGAGGTACATATCCGTTTGGGTTGAAAAAAACCTGTGGGGGGAATAATAAAAGGTGAAGAATTGCACCCTAAAAAGGGGGAAAAAAAAAAAAGGGGGGGTTCTTTTCATTTTTAAAAACCGTTTTAAAAAGGGGGTGTCCCTTTGAAGTCCCCCTGCGGCCCAAATATATGTTGGAAAGCTAGTCGTCGTTTAAGAGTTAGCCCTTAATGACCCCTTCACTCATTGACTTTTTTAAGTTTAGAAAAGGGTGAGAATAAAAAAGAAAAACCAAAAATTTTTTGGTGAAAAACTGTTGCAAAACATTTTTTTGAATCAAAGGGCATAACATTAAAAAAAGGAAGTGGGGTTTTTTTAAAAGGAGCAAGTTAAAAGGCACGTTTGAAGTGTGAAAAAAGGAAAAAATTTTTTAAAGGAGGGTTTTTTGGTTTCAAAGATTGGAACCCAAAGATTTCCAAAATTCCCTTTAAATTTGGGGGAATGAAAATTGGAATCAAAATTTTTTGTTAATTTTCGGCCCCCAAAAGGATACAATAGGTTATTGAATGGAGGGAAGAAAAGGGTTTTTAATAGGAAGTTGTGTTTCCCTTTAAAAAAGCCAGAGTCGGCACGGAAGGTACTTGGAAAAAGGGGTTTTGCCCGAAACGTGCGCAGGCGCATAATTTTTCCCGCAATACGAGGGACAGGAGTATGTGGAGAGGCTATAGACAGAACAGAACGAGCGTTGGGGTTTGGGGTTCCCGACAAAGATAATTTTTCTTGAACGCGCAGGCGCACTACCCCCCGTCAGTGACGGAGGTTCGGGAGTAAGTGGGGGGCATAGACGAACAAACGGGGCGAGGGTTGGCATTCCGACGAAAGTTAAGTTATTTTGCCAATTGCGGGAAAAGGGGGTAGGGGGGGACTTTAGTATCTGAAGTTTATAGTCCCTGACGTGTGGATTTTCATCCCAAATTTTTTTGTTCCTGGGGTCATTTTAAGGGAATCGTTGTTGCAAGACGTTTAAGCATAATTTACTAAATTTCGTTATGTTAAAGTCTATTAAAGTGACTAAATCATGAAGACGAATTAAAAATTTCGGCTTTATTTTTTCCAGACCATTGAGGTTGGCTTTAAAAGGGAAGGGGTTTGGAGTTCTAGTCCTCAAGATATATACCCCCCCCCCCCCCAAAATTCTACACATATGAGAGAGACCTAAAATAATTTGTCAATTCATTGATATATATACACTGCCTGCCCTTATAATTTTCATCCCCCTTAAAATACATTTTCAAATGTTGGAAATGCGGTTGATACTGTGGGTTGGGACACTATATAGGGGAGCTTTGGTGTGTATTAATTTAGATGTTCACACATATTTTTTATATCTTTACTTGTGTACAATTTTATAAAGAAAAAAAAATCTGAGGGCTTAACTCCCACCTCGCTTGCGGGGTGATCACCTAAGCCCCAAACACTAAAACTTAAACAACAAAGTGTTGAATCCTTTGTTATACACTACAGAGGGTGACGTTTAAGGAGGCGGGGCTTGCATTCGATCTGAGGAACAGAAACGCCTTCTTTTCCAAGTAGCAGCTTAAGGACTGGACCTGTGAGGAGGTGAATCAACTTCTTGGCAAAAGCCCTTTAAACAGGCAGACATTGCCCAAATCCTTCACCTATAGCTGGGAGATGTACATAGAGGCAGCAGACCTTGGATTCACTATCGATTTTAACAGCTCAGAAGGGAGTAAACACAGAGTGTGCAGGCAGCCAAACACAGCTCAGGGGGCGTGGCCGGGGCGTTTCCTGTCTAGGGGCATATCCCAACAGACTGAATGAAATGTCAGCCAGCCAATCACAGTGCAGGGGGAATGTCTAGGGAATCGACCAGGGGGCGTTCCGACCAGCAACAGAGCAACAGCAGAAACAGAATACAGATTTACAGAGAAGCGGATATCTGCTAAACCAAGTGACAGAGGTAATGCAACCCAATTACAAAAGTGCTTATTTTTACTGTCCCCTTAATCTGAGACTTTGTAACGATAAAACCCCTTTAAGCCACTTTGTAACCTGTTTGGCAGTATGCTATGGGTCAACGTCCATTTGGAAGGCCCATTTCCACCCAAGCTTTAACTTCCTGGCTGACGTCTTGAGATGTTGCTTCAGTATTGCCACATAATCTTCTTTCCTTATGATGCCATCTATTTTGTGAAGTGCACCAGTCCATTCTGCAGCAATACAACTCTACAACATGATGCTGCCACCCCTGTGTTCCACAACTGGAATAATGTTCTTAGGCTTCAAAGCTTCTCCATTTTTCCTCCAAACCTAACGATGGTCATTATGGCCAAACAGTTCAATTTTAGTTTTGTCAGACCACAACTCATGTATCCAAAAATGTAGCTCTTCAATCCTGTGTGCATTCGCAAACATTAATCTGGCTTTTATATGTTTCTTTTGGAATAATGGCTTCTTCATGGCATAGTGGCCTTTCAGCCCATGTTGATACAGTACTCGCTTCACTGCAGATAAGACACCAGCTTTTACCAACAGTTTCACAAGGTCTTTTGCTTTTGTTCTTGGTCGGACCAAAGCACATTCATCTTTGAGACACAGAACCCATCTCCTTCATGAGCGGTATGATGGTTGGACATACCCATCTTGTTTGTACTTGCGTATTTGTTTGTACAGATGAACGAGGCACCTTCAGGTGCCTGGGAATTGCACCCAAAGACGATCCAGACTTGTACAAGTCCACAATTATTTTCCTGATATCTTGGCTGATTTCTTTAGACTTTCCAATGATGTTACACACAGAAGTAGGTGTTTCTGGTGTGCAGTTTCCAGATATCTGAAGATACATCCACAGATGTGCCTCTAATTAACCCAGATGTTGCCAATAAGCAGTTTCCAAAGACATGACATCATCATATGGGCTGTCCCAAAGCGTTTAAAGACATAGCAATCCTTGTGTATGTAAACATTTGACTTTGCAGAAAGTAATAAAAATGCCTTAAAAAATGATCTCTCTCATTATTCTGGCTTTTGACAAATATAAATAATTTTGGTAATCCTAACTGACCTAAAACGGGTAAGTTTTATTCTGATTTCATTTCAGATAGTGAGAAAAACATACATATGTGTCTTTTTATATAGTGTATGTAAACTTCTGGTTTCAAATGTATCTATTTTGAAAAGGCAATTTCTGGATATGACACTGAGCATGCACACTCAACCTCTTTGTTCGACCATGGCAAGGCCTGTTCTGAGTGGAACTTGTGTTGTTAAACCACTGTATGGTCTTGACTAGAGATGGGCGAATCGATTCTAACGAAGTGGAATTGGTTTAGAATTTCAGGAAAACTTCGGTTCGGAACGAAGTTGAATTTTGGGGTACTTCGGGTAAACGAAGTGTGCTTTTGATTGATAAAATGGCTGCGAGCACATGGCGCTACATGGGGCAAAGCACTCTGGGAGGAAGAAGGGCATAGCCTGCATGACATGGCAGAGGTGAAGCCAATCAGAGACCGGCGGGATTTCTGTGACGTCACCGCACTATATAAGTCCGGGCGCGACGCCGGAGCTCACACTCCTCACTGTGCTCATCAGGGAAGGTGCTGCCGCGGCTGATAGCTCTTACTGGAGAATTGATTTTTATATAGCAATTTCTGTGGGGTGTCTCAGCTTGTCTCAGAGACCGCTTCTCTTAATGTTATAATTCTAATTTTTTGAGGTATTGGATCTGAAATCCAGTGTGCGTCCACTGCAGCTGCATATCATTCAATACCCAGTGGGAATAAGCCCGTTCCTTTTTATTCATTTAAAAAAACAGCATTTTTAC
>JAODAL010054020.1:0-24897 GCA_025379985.1 Phyllomedusa bahiana | reverse complement strand
CCCCCTGTGAGGGGGTCTCCTCGCCGGCAGCCTCGCGTCAGCCCCCTTCCCATCATACACAGCTCCCGAACCGGACCGGACCGCGCTGCACGGAAACGAGGTAAGTAGCTGTTTTTTAATTTTATAAATCATTAGGGGCATCTGCCTGGCTACTGAGGGGGCTAGTGGGCATCTGCCTGGCTACGGGGGGGGCTACTGGGGCATCTGCCTGGCTACTGAGGGGGCTCCTGGGGAATCTGCCTGGTTTACTGAGGGGACTTACTGGGGCATCTGCCTGGCTACTGGGGCATCTGCCTGGCTACTGAGGGAAAACTGGGGCATCTGCCTGGCTACTGATGGGGCAAAGGGGGCATCTGCCTGGTATTGGGGACCATGGGGCATCTGTGTAGCTACTGGGACCATGGGCATCTGCGGGGCTACTGGGGCCAATGGGGCATCTGCCTGGCTACTGGACCATGGGGCATCTGCCTGGCTAACGGGGGCCCCATGGGGCATCTGTTGTGGCTACTGCGGCATTGCCTGGCTACTGGGGACTATGGGGCATCTGCCTGGCTACGGAGGTCTATGGGGCATCTACATGGCTACTGGGGACAATGGGGCATCTACATGGCTACTGGGGGACTATGGGCTTTCTACATGGCAAACTGGGGGGGACTATGGGGCATCTGCATGGCTACTGGGGACTATGGGGCATCTGCATAGCTACGGGGGGTACTATGGGGCATCTGCCTGGCTACTGGGGACTAGGGGGCATCTGTCTGGCTACTGGCGGACCTATATGGGGCATCTACAGGCTACTGGGGACTATAGGGCATCTCCCTGGCTACCGGGGGGTTATGTGGGGCATCTCCTTTCTATATGGGGAATTTTACCTGGCTGCAGGGGCATATTACTATCTGGCTACAGGGGGTAAAAATACCTATCTACCTACTTTGGCAGATAAAACTGTCATCTACAGGGGTCTTTATAGCCACTTATCTACCTACAAGTAGTTCTAAAATTATGTCGGCCCTTTAAGGTACGCCGTGAGGCTGATGCGGCCCCCGGTGAAAACGAGTTTGACACCCCTGCCGTAAAGAATACAACTTACCCCACAAAAAATAAGATCCTATGTCAACAGGTTGAGGAAAAAAGAGGTATTTTAGTGTAAATGTAAACCTTCACATCTGCTTCTTCTTTTCACCCATACTAATGCACCCAGAATTCTACCGTCAGAATGCTGCATCTTTGTTATTAATCCTGCATATCAAAGTTTTTAGTAATTGGAAGAGCATCTAGGCCAGAATAGAAAGTAGTCACAAATATAAGATGTGCAGTGCAGCCGTAGAAGAGCAGTTCAGTTTTGTTCTAATTCAATAATATTTGACAGTTCTGATTTGTGTGAGGCCTCTAATTCTGTTGGATGAAATGTTTTCAATCATAGCCTGAGTACAAGCCTTAGCCTCATGTTCTGGTTTTGATGCTTTCTATTCTCGGCAGGAGTAATTAGTCTGATCACACCTAACGGCCATATTTTCTCCCTGCTTCATCCTCAAAAATGTATCCAGGAAGGGGAAGTTACAGAAGAGCAAGGCAGAAAAACAGACAAGACTAGTGCTATGGCTGATATTACTAGGTACTGTGACTAATATAATAGAGCATGCTGTGCTTGCAATACTCTGTATCAAATTACTAGTAATGATAGGTCAAAAAAAAACACCTTAAGTGCAGAATCATAAATAAAAATTGTGCAGCCAGTAAAGCTTTTCACTGTTATTACAGGCATACAGCTTGCAAAACTAGGTAGTAGTTAAGCAATAGAGAAGCATGAGGAAGAGCATTTCAGTGCAGTTCTCAATTGCATTATAGTCACAATGTGGCTATCCAGCTTATGCAACATCAGACCCTAGTCCAGTGAGGCCCAAACCCTTTTTGAGGGGGATTGGCCCAAAAAACAAAAACCCCAAAAAAACCCCAGTTTTTTTTTTGCAAGGTGCCAGGAAACGGAAAATTTAACCTGAATACGGAGGGACGCCTCTTTTCCCCTTTGGGAAAACAACGGAGCTCAGCCAAAAATTTCTTTCAGGGCAGTAAAAGAAATGAAAACGAGTTTCAAATTTGGGTTTGCCTTGGTCTCTGCTGGTTCTGCCTAATTTTAATAGACTATTTTATTTAAAAGGGGGGTTTCCCCTTGGATAATGCAAGTAAAAAAAAAAAGATTAAAAATTTGTTTGTATGTAAAAAAGAAGAAAGGGAAAAGGGGCTGCAATTTCCCACACCCCAAAAAAATGGGTATCCCCACAAAAAAATTTTCCAAAATCACAGGCCCAAAATTAAATTTATCGGGTAAAATTTACTTTAGGGATTTTTTTTTTTTTAAATTTTGGGATGCTGTAGTTCTTCCGATAATTTGGGTTGTGTGTATCTATTGGGTTGGTGTGTTGGGGTTTTGTTTTACTTTTTTGGGGTGGGTTTTTTTTGTGTTTTTTTTAGGTTGTGTGTGTGTGTGTGTATCAAATTTAGGGGGGTTGTGTGTGTAAATATTTGGGTGTGTGTGTGTGGGGTGAAATCAATTTTAGGTTTGTTGGGGGTGGGGTGTGTTTTGGTGGGGAAAATCAAATTTAGGTGGGGTTGTGTGTTCTATTTAGGTGTGTTGTGTGTGTATTTATTTGGGGGTGTGGGTTATCTTTTTTTAGGGGTGTGTGTTTGTTTTAATTTAGGGGTTTTGGTTTTGTGTGTTTTATCTATTTAGGGGTGTGTGTGTGTGTGTGGGGTGTGTGTGTATCAAATTTAGGTGTGTGTGTATCTTTTTAAAGGTGTGGTTTTATGTGTGTATCAAATTTAGGTGTTTGTGTATCTTTTTTGGTGTGTGTGTACCCTATTTAGGTGTGGGTATTTATTTAGGTGTTTTGTTTTAAATTTGGGTGTGTGTTTTTTGAAATTCAAATTTGGGTTGTGGTTTCTTTTTTAAGGTGTGTGTGTATCTTTTTTGGTGGGGGTTTTTTTTGTGTGGTGTTTGTTTATCTATTTAGGTGGTGTGTGTTTTGTATTTTTTGGGTTTGTACTTATATGTATGTATATCTGCAGAAAGTTTGTATCTGTGTGTGAAAATTTTCTGTGTTTTCTGTGTGTGTTATATCTGTGTTTGTATTCGGTTGTATGGGGGATAATACACGTGTATTTTTAAATTTTTATATAAATATATATATATAAAAATGTTTTTTCTTTTTATGTATTTTTAAATTAATTATGTTTTATATAATTGTGTATGTGTATCTGGTGTGCAAAAATATTTTTGGGGTTGTGTATATCAAAAATATAATTTGTGTGTATAAACATATATAACAGTTTACACACAGGCACGGGACACACACCCCAAAACCCATATATATAATATATATAAAATTTTTAAATACACAAAAAATACAAAAACGTAAAAAAAACCAAAAAAAAACCCAAGATAGGGCACACAATATTTTACAGACAAAACACACAGAAACCCCACCCCAGCACACACACAACACAAACAGTACACACGCGCACACACACACAAAAGGCGGGGACACAGGGCGGGACCACACAGCCCACACACAAGACACAAACAGATACACACACAGACCTAAAGATACACACAAACAGATCCCACACTTTCAACATACGACACACGAAAGATATCCCACCACAAAAATATGCCCCACACAAAAAATACAGAAAACACAACAGATAGGCACACCCCATACTTACAGAAACGCACCCCACACACGCAAAAATACGCACACACATACTTTAGATACACACAGAACACCCATCGGGATACGCACAAAAAAAACCCCCGATACGACAAAAAAACTTACCCCAACACACACATACGAAAAAAACCCACACATAAGATCCCAAACAGGGACACACATACAATACGCACACGGACACATACAGACACCATACAAAATATCCCACACGGACCCCATACGAAAATCAGAGGGACACATACAGTTTACACACAGCAGACACACCACCCCACCATACAGTACAACGCGACACACACACAAAACACATCCCAGATACACACAGCAGACACACAAAACTTCAGATACCACACGCGGGGACACCACACAGATAACACACAAACACAAACATAAATACACACAGCAGACAACACACACCCCCAGACACGCACACAGCAAAACGCAACAACAGATACCCCACCCACACGCACATTACAGAAAACACACAGCAGGCATACCCCACATACAGAAAAAACACACAGAAGGCTTTACACACAACAGAAACACACAGCGGGCCCTCACACACTTTACAGATAAACACAGCAGGCTCAAACACATACAGATACAAAAGCACACCATAAAATTTACACACCGTTTCACACACATGCACAACATACAGATACACAAAGATACACGCACAAAACACGCGCACACTTTCCCCACGGGCAACACACGCACACACATAAGGTACAAACAGCAGACACAAACACATACAGATCACACACTTCAGACACACCCCACACAGCAGAAAAACACACACCGCCCCCAACAAACAGCAGACAAGCACGGCCCCAACAAACACACAGCGGGACAAAACGCACACACATACAGATACACACACAGATACACATACACACACACATACAGATACACACCGCAGACACACGGATAAACACACATACAGATACACACACACAGCAGACACCCCTGATACGCACAAAACACAAAATAGGGCACCCAGCAGATACACGGGCAACACCAACATAAAAGAAAACACACAGCAGCCGCAAACTTTACAGTACACACAGCAACACGCCACACAAAACCACAGCAAAAAACGCACACACATACACCCCGCAACCGAGAAACACACATCCCCACATCAGACACAAAACAAAGCAAAACACTTTACACGGCCACATACACCGCGTAGTTTAAACCACAGCGACAAAACGCCACATACCACACGGGACAACAACCACGTGCACACTTACACACAGCAGACACACAAAAAGGGGCCACACACACACACAAAACACAACCCCGACCCAACCACCGTTTCACACACAAGCCCCACACATACACACGGGCAGCCACACAACGCACACTTACACACGGGCAGAAAAACACATGCAGCCCACATACACCCGCACACTTTACACGACCGTAGATACCACACAACAACACGCAAAACATACACACAGCAAAACCCCGCACGGGGCAAAAACATACACACAGCAGCCCACCCCCCTCACCCCATACGGGACACAACAAGGGGCACAGCACACACATACGATACACACACCCAAACCAGGGCACAAAACCAAGATAAAACACACAGAAAAGACACCCCCCACGCGCAAAATTTACAAAACAGAACAACACCTGGGCACAAAAACACAGCAAAACACCCCCGCACACACATACAGATAAAAAACAGCGGGACACACACAGATACAAAAGCCCCGCGCACACAACACAAAAGCAAAACACACGCACCCCACATACGGGATACAACAGCAAACACACACACGCGCAAACATACAAAACAGCAAACACACCATGGGGCAAAATTTCCAAAACGGGCAACACACGCACGCGCCAACAACAAAACAGCAGACACCGCACGGCGGGAACAAATAAAACCAGCGGGGCACCCACCGCGCCCCACATACACACAGCAGACACACACCGCACAACATACAGTTTCACACGCAAACCCGGCCGCACACACAACCACAGCAAAACACACCGCACACACTACGATACACAAGCAGACACACGAAACACACATACAGATACACACCACCACATACAGATACACCCACACACACACAGATACACACACACACCAACAGTTTACACTCAACGCGCAAAAATTTTCACCCCACCCAGACACACACACACATACAGGTCCCAAACCAAGCAGCACACACACGGGGCACACATACCCCAACAGCAGAGACACACACGCGCCCCAGCACCCAAACAGCCCCGCGCACAACATAAAACCACACCCCACAAAAAGCAAAACAGATACACAAAAGAAAGCCACACACCGCACACATAAAACACGGGCAGACAACACATGTGCACACATACACACGTGCACACATACACACAGCAGACACACACACGCGCTCACATACACACAGCAGACACACAGACACGACAAAAACAAAAACAGCGGGACCCCACACCCCGCACAAAAAATAAACACAGAAAGACACACAAAACAGCACACACAGCAGACACACATGGCCAACATAAAACCGGGCGGGAACAAAACCACCGCGCACACTACACACAGAAACACACACACACCCGGGACCCCACACAGCAGACAGATACACACAAAAACCCAACACCCCCACACATACACACGCCCCCGCACCCCAAACACACAGAGACAAAACGCACACAAAATACAGTACACACAGCAACAAAAAACACAGCAGACAAAAACACAAAGCTACACTTACTTTTTACACATAACACACAGCAAGACACCCCGCACACAGCGGGAACAACACCCCCGCACACATACACAAAAGCAAACAAAAGCACACGCACACATACACACAGCGACACACGCAAAAATAAAACACAGCCGAAAAACCCCCAACTTTACACACGCATTTCACCCCACGAAACAAGATAAAATAAAAGCACCACACACGCACCCAGAAACACACGCACCCACACCCGGCACAAAAAACCAACGCAGCCCCCCACACGCGCCCCAAATACACACAGCACCAAACACGCGCACAGATACACACACCCACCCACACACCGCACGAAAACACACAGCAGCCACACCGTGAACAGTTTAACACAGCACCCCACCCCACGCGCACCATACACAAAAACAGACACACTCTCACACACATACACACGGGCAGACCACTCGGGGCAAAACATACACACAGCAGCCACACACCGCACAACATACACCAGCAGCACACACGGCGCACACATCAACACAAAACACACACAGCAGACCCCACACACAGCAGAAAAACACACACGCGCACACAACACCCCAGCAACACACACACACACACACACCGCCCCACACATACACACACCCCCAACACACACCCACACACACAGCAACACACAAACCCAGATACTTTCAAAAAAATGTGGGGTACAGTAAATACACGGGGGAAGGTGTTGATAGATTTGGGCACTGCACACCAACCTGTTTCACTGTTGTCTCCTGTTTCACCCCTTTTAACACTGTGGAGGAGAAAAATCGTTCGTTCGTTCGGGGTGAACCCCCAGCCCCGGCATGCCCTAAAATTTTGCGGGAAGAGCTGGCCAGCCGGCGGGAACAATACATCAGCCGCATGCAGGCTGAGGCCCGGCCCACACAGCATCTCACGGGCCCCCCGGCTTCTTTTTCCTCCTGCCCCCAAAATTCCCGTTTTAAAGTTGGAGGAGGAGCTTAGAGTTTAAATGTCCGGGTAAATTCCCCTTTCTCTTTCCCGAGGGCTTCACACGGAAGCGCTTGAAAAAAATTTTTTCCGGGCAGCAGCTTTCTAGCTGCTGCAACTTGCAGGTGGGCCCCAATGGCGTGCTTTGCCCGCAAGAGGGCTCGGAGTGCCACCCCCCTTGCCCCCGTGCATGGGTTCCCCACCACCCCTATTTAAAGGGCTAAATCTCCCACAGGCGAAGTAAAAAATGTTTGTCCAAAAATCCACGATTTTGACATTGCGGGAAACCGGGTCAGGACCAGGGTTTTTTTTGGCGTGGTTTTTGCTTTAAAAGCCAGGGGTTGGTTTTCTGTTTTTGCCACCCCGGGCCCCCAAATTTAAAAATAATGAATCCAATGGCAATCTGGAGGAATCCTTTTGGAATAAAAAAAAAAAAACAAAAATGTGGGCAATTTTTCCCCCAAATTTTTAAAAAAACCGCCGGGTAAAAAAACCCCGTGCTGTTTAGACTATACCCGCAAATTTTTTTGGGCAGTCTGTGCAGCACAAAACCGTCTAAAGGGAAAAAATGTGCTGTTAGCCCTGGGCCCCAACATTACATTTTATTTTTTTAAGTCTTCTAAATTTTTCTAGAAAAATCAGAAAATTTTAAAACTACTTAGAACAAATAAAGGGCAAAAACAAAATCAAAAACACTTAAAAATTTAAAGGGGGGTTTTTCCCAAGATGTAATTTTAATGGACCCCAAAAATGGTTTTTTTAACCCATTTTTCTAAATATATGTTTTACAAAAAGTAAGACTCGAGACACAGCATTTCCAATCCCCCTTTTTTTACCTGAAAGCTGCATTAGACAAACCAAGGAGCTGACAGGCCCCTTGCAAGAAACACTCTTATCGATACAGGGAAAAGAAGGGCCTTCAAGGGGGGGAAAGAAATGCAGTGTTGACCTGTGTTTTGCTGTATAGAGAATCAAAATGTTGTAAAGTTTTTATTTATTTTAAATTTTTTAGACCCCCTTATTCTCACTCCTTTTTCACCCCCCCCCTCTCTCCCCCCGCCCTCAATGACTCAGCTGATTGTTTATATTCTACTCCCGGTTTATAAAAGGGGGAAATAACTCATCCTGGCAAACCCCCCTTAAAAAAGAATTTATTCAATAATGAAAAAAAACAAATGTGATTTCACAGGTCCTGAAGCTTTTTGTCCCCCCTTTTAAATTTTCCCCCACTTTGTAAATATTTTTTACCATTAAATTTCCAAAAAAGGTTTTGGTGCTGAAAGTTCGTCAAGAATACTTAACCCAATTTTTTTTGCCTTTTAATTGAAAGTTTTGCCATTTTATTTCAAAAAAATAACTCATTTAGAAATCTATGGCAGCAATAACAAAAAAAGTTGTAAAACAATTTAAGAAAAATGGTCCTTAACATGAAATTGCAAAAAACTTTGAATATCCCACCACTGTACATAATATCACCCAAAGATTCTTGAGAAATTCATGTGCATAATTGGCAAGGCTAATGGTCACTAGTGGATGTTTGTCATCTACTGGGCCTCAGGCAGCACTGAATTATAAACAGATACGGACTTAGGCCATGTTCACACCGCTAACTGCGGGACGTAATTAAGTCCGTAATTACGCGCCGGAGTGCGCCAATTACGGGCTGAATCCCGTCCCAGAAACCCTACGGTAACCCCACAGTCCTCATAGAGCACTATGGATTACGTCTCCTCTCCCTGCTCGGCAAATACGCCGAGGGGGGAGATAATTCACATGTGAATTACCAGCGGCGTATGCGCGCCGCTGGTAATGATTCATGTTGGGCTGGCGAAGTGCCGACCCCCGCTCTCCCCCCCCTGCCCCCGCCCCCGACCATACGGCGTAACTGCGGGGCGTAATTACGTCCCGCAGTTAACCCGTGTGAACATAGCCTTCGGAATACTTTCAGAAATTAGATGTCTGTGAGTGTGGTTCACTGTGCAATTTGCAAATGTGAGTTAAAGCTATATCATCCAAAGGAGAATCCATATATCAACACTACCCAGAAACCATGCCATCTTTTCTGGGCCATGCTCTCTAAAATAGAGGCAAAATGAAAAATTATTCTGTGGTCAGATCAATCAAAATGGGGAATTCTTGCTTATGGCATGTGCAGCTTACACATCTTGAAAAACACTATCAATACTAAGCAGTTTGTGGTGGTTTTAGAACACTATATGCCTCCATTCAGATAATGTCTCTTTCAGAATAGACCTTGAATATTTCAACAAGACAATGTCTAACCACAGCATTCATCACGACATCACGGTTTTGAGAAAAAACAGTGCCGGCTGCGGGAATTTTTTCCCAATAAAAAAATTTTTTGATGCATTTGTTAACCCAAAAAAGTCTGGCCAAGAAGATCCGGGGATTTTTTTAAAAACAGACAAAAATTCCTGACCCCAAAAATGCCGAAATTTTGGTTCCTCACTTCCCAATTTTTAAACAGACTGTTGTAAGTAAAGAGAGTGCTACAAGTAGAAAACTTTGGGAACAATGGGAGGGAAACGCTAAAAAAATAGATATCCGGATAAAGGGGGTTTTTTAGGGTATTAGGTAGGCAGGATTCTAAAATTTTATTAAATTTTCAAATCTAAAATTTAAAGATACGGCTGTGATATTAAAAAAAAAAGTTTGGGGGGGCGTGGTTTGCACCCAAGGGAAAAAGGGCCGCTTGATCCTTTAGCCCCTGAAAAACCTCACAGACTTTTTAAAAGGGCAACCCTTGTTCATCGGGGCGGGGGGGGAGGGGCAAAAAAGGGCTAAAACGGCCAGAAAACACCCAGGGGCCCAGGGGGAGCTCGGGTTGGTCCTCTTTTAAAAATACCTAAAAACCTTTTACCGGGGAGGGGCCTGGAGGGAAGGGCCGACGCCGAGGGAGGACCCCCGGCCCCTTCTGCGGGGGGCCCCCCCGACGCACCCCAGCAACGCCCGTATCTCTTCTTTGGCCCCCCGGCCCCCTGATCGGGCGGGCGGGGGATCGCGGCCCCCGCAACAGCCCCCACCCTCCACCCAAGCCGTTGAAGGGAAGGCCTTTTCTTTCCCTCCCCTCGCGAGAAAAACCGGGAAAAGCGCCCCCAAATTACCCCACCACCGGCAACAGAGTGGGGCCCAAAATTTCCCGGGCGGGGGGGGAATTTTGTGCGCTTATCAGCCCCGCTCCTAGAGCCGCGGAGCTCTAAACCTTGCCCCTCCTGAGGCCCGATCCGACGTGGGCCTCGGGCACTCACAGAAAGCTCCGGGCCATTTACTTTTGCGAAAGGGCCCCTTGCCCCGGGGGCCCCCCTCTGCGACCCCTCCTGCCCGGCCTGGGGGGACCGCATAACGCGGGGGATAAAACACCCCTCCGCACCCCCGGCCTTTCCCTTGCCCCCCAAGGGGTAATCAAAAGCTGTTTACACAGCAAAGCCAAAGTAAAGGGGGCCAGGGGGCCCCCCGGGATCCCTTTGGCAATTTTTGGGGGCCCCTTTCCAGGGCGGGAGCCCCCTTTCACCACAACTACGCACGGAAAGGCCTGCTGCCCCTGCAAAGGGGGACTCAAAGAAAGGCCCCTTGCCGGGGCCCTGTTAGAGGAAAACCATTTTTGCCACTGCTACTCTCCCCCCTTTTCTGGCCCAAAACCAGCAGCCGCCTGAAACCTTTTGCCCCTTTTCCCCCAACCCCCTTGCTTTGGGGGCCCTCTTCCAGTACATTTCCCTTCATTGCCAAAGGGGGGCCCGACTCAAAAAAGGCAAGTTTGGGCATTTTAAGGGATAAAAACCCCCCCTCCCTTGTGACCCCATTTTTGCGGCGTGGTCTGCCCCCCCGGGACATAGGTGCTACCTTCTCTAATGATGTTTACGGGCGCCCCCTAAAACCCTGGGCCTCACCCCCTGAAATTTTAAGGGGCGATGTTTAGTGGCCCCCGCGACCTCCCCCGACCCCAGTACCCCTGCCCAAAAAAAAACTTTACCCCCCACCCTCTCCCCTCCCTAAGGTGGCTTTAAGAAATTTAAACGCCGAAGTGAAAGTTTTGTGGGGTTTGAGTTTGCGGGGATTTCAAACAGGAAAATTACACAGGGGGGCCCGGCCCCAAGAGTGGACACTCTCGAAACCGCCCCCAATGTTTACACCGTTCGGGAAGTCTCTATATGCAAACGTTAAATTGGTATTCAAGCAAAACCCTTTTTCGGGAAACCCAAAAAAAAACGTTTGGGGGGACCTGGACAATAGGGGTCCGACGAAATAAAAAAAGGGTCAGGGGCCTTCCGGAGGCCACAGGAGGGAGAATCTCCCCAAAATTTTCTGGAGCCCCATCTTTAATGGATGTTGGGGCCCTTTCCACCCTTTACTATTAAACTGGCCCTTTGTCATTTTTCGCCCTTAACCCAAAAAGGGCCCGGTTTCCTGCCCCGGGGAAAGTAACTGCTGGGGACACGATTTCCCAAATTAAAAGGGAAAAAAAAATTATGACCAAGGCGGTTTGGGGCGCGCACAGTGGAGGAATCAGGGGGCTTCCCCCAAAATTTTTCCCCAACCTCTTTTGGGGTCACCCTAAAAAAGAGGAGACATTGAGGCCTCGTTGGACTCTTTTAAGGGACCGAAAACCATCGCATACAGTTGGGGGTTTCCTTTTCCCTTGGGGGTTTCCCCTACGAAACGGAACGCTCTTTTGTGCTCCGGGATTATGAGGATCTACCAACTTTTGTGCGCCTGAAACTTCCTGTACGGGATCTTACCCAAATTTGGGGCCCCCGAGGTCCTACCCCCGGTTTTCCAGCCCCAGAATGGCAATGTGTTAAACCTAAATAAAAAAAAAAGGGCCGCCCCCTCCCAGAGCCCCCGGAGGTCTCCATCCGGGGCAGTTTGGCCCGGGCCCGGGATTTGATTTACCAGATGGGAGGGGGGAATTTTGGATTCCCTCGGGGTGCCCCCAATTTTTGGCTTATTGTGGGGTTTTTGTTGCTAACTGCATTTCCTTTTTATAGTAATTGCGTTGGTTTTAATTTTTCCCCCCCTAGGTTTGCGGAAAAAATTCGGTCAACTGATTATTAATTTTTATAACCCAGGGCCTTCCTTTTTAGGGTTTGTTGATTTTTTAACCCCTTACCCTACACTTTTTTTCATGGGGGGATTCCCCTTTCCCCCTCCACTTTTCCCAGGTGTGGGGAACCTTGCATTGGGTAGTGTATTTTTCGGAGTGTTTTTTGATTTTAAAGTTGGGCCTCCTGAGGAAATTTTGGGTTTTCCACTTTGCTGCCCCCTTTTCCCCCATTCTTTTGGGTTTTACTGAAGTCTTTTGAAACTAATTTTTTTCTAATTTAGTTTTCCAGATTTGTTCCCCTCTCCAGAACTCATACATTTTCGGGTTATGCCCCTTGATGACAAAATTGTGTTTTTGGGTTCGTTGTTTTGGGCCCGGGGTTTTGTCTTCCCCTCCCTCTTGTTTCCACAGCTAAGTCTGGTTTACTCCGGGTTTTTTCCAAATCAATTGACCCCGGTATGTAATACTAATTTGGTTTTGATCCATTTATAGAGCTGTTTTTCCTGTTAAATTATCCCAAGGGGTTAGAATTACTTTTTTTTTAATTTTAAATTTTTCAAAATTCTAATGCAAAAACGAAGGCTTTTTACAACGGACCTTAAGCGCGACCCTGCTGATTTTAATTTTTCTAAAAGAAATCACTTTAAAAAAGAAGGGAACCCTTTAGGGTTTAAACAAGCATTTGTACCCTATACAGTTTTATGGCGTCCAGGATGGGAAAAGGAGGGGTAGCGGGGGTTTGGGCCCCTAGGGGCCCGCCTTTAAAAGATTCACTCGGGCGCGTCCTGGGGAATCCCCCCCCCGGGGGGGATACTTGATTTTGGAAATGGGGCATTGAATGGAACCCCCCCATCATTTGTGTAACCCCGTATTTGCCTAATTTTTTGGGGAATTAACTTTCCTCAAGCGGTTCTCCTTTTGCCTGTCCCCCCTGCCTTCGGGCCCCCCAGTTATTTGGGAGATTTTTTAAAAATTTTTTTTCTCTGAAATTCTTGATAAACTTCCCCCTGTCCACCACCCCCTTTTTTTAGGGGCTCAACTTTTTTTCCCCCTCCAGGGCTTTCCCCCAGCCCAATACGACCCAAATTTTGCTTATTTTGGGGCCTGTGGGGGATTTCCCTTATCCCTCGGAAAAAGGGTTTTTTAAACCCTTTTTTTCAAACCCCCATCAATCACACTCTAGATTGTTTTTTCTTTGGAAAAAACTTGCTCTGCGAATGCTGGATTTTGGGTGTATTAAAGGGTCAGTTTCGTTTGGGCCGACCCCCCGCCCAATAACTTGACCCCAAGTCAGGGAATTTCCCAAATTTTAGGCGGGCCCTGGAGACTCCAAAGGGAATTTTTGCTTAAGAACCCCCCCAAATTTGGGAAGGTTGAGACAACACCCTTCAGGAAATTTTTGAAAATTAACACAGGTACTGTGGACTCAATGGCCCTTTTTTTTGGGGAAACCCACAAGGCTGTTCGGGGGGAAGTGCATTGCTCTGGGGTCCCGTTGAAAAAAAGGGTAGAGAGGCTCAGAGAAATGCTTGCCCCCTCTTTAACTAAAAACAATTAAAATCAAGTAGCATCCAAATTTCCCCCTTTTGGGGGTCCTGCGGCGGGGTATTGAAACTTTTCGAGCCAAAAATTTAAATCCCTGGCCTTTAATTTTTACGAAAAGCTGGGTGGTATTTTTCCCCCACATAAATATTTAAAGGGGTAATTTAAAAAACACTCCTTTTCTTGCAAAACATGCTTCCCAGAGGAGGGAGTTTAAATCGTAAACCCTACTCTAAAAAAGAAATAACGCTGGAGTCCCCTTTTCAGATCCTAAAAAATTTAACAAGTCTTTTTCATTTTCCCTTTTTCTTTTAAATTGTACAAATCCCCGAATTGCCTGCCCTTTTTGATCCCCGGGGGGAAAAGAGGGAAAACCCTGTTGCGGAAATTTCTTTTTGTCCCTTTTTAAAACTCCCCAAGCTTAAACACTAATGTTGTGGCATCGTTAAACCCCCCGAAATTTCAGAGGGAGATTGGGCCACTCTCAGGGAATTGCCATCGGGGAAAAACTCCGGGGCCAACGGCCTCACCTATCTTTATTATTAGACCTTTTCCCAAACTCAAGCCCCCTCCCTTTAAAGGGAAAGGTCTTTAACTCTTTTCTCACTGGCTCCACTGTCCCCCCTACAATGCCCACTCATTTATACAAAAATTTCCCAAACCGGATAAGGAAAACCCCGGAGTGCGCCAGCTACAGACCTATAGCCCTTTTAAAAGCGGATTTAAAAATTTTTTTTTAAAATATTGGCAAATAGACTCTTCCTTTTTTCCCGCCCCAAACTTTTACATAAAATCAGGTTTGGGTTTTTTTTCCCATGTAGGCGGGGGGGAAAAAACCAAACCCGGGGGAGCGATTGCCTGATTGTTTTAATTAATAGGAGAGGAGATTCAATGCTCCTGCTCGCCCCGGACGCCGAAAAGGGGTTTTGTTTGCCTTAGCTGGAATTTTTATGTTTTCGTACGTTGGGAGGGTTTTTGGGGGTTTGTGGGGCCTTTCGTTGGTGCGCTCCAGGGGGCTTCTCTTTACCCCCCTGCTACTATCAGGGCTTTCCCCAAAACCCACTTTCCACTGCTTTACAATTTCGAAATGGGAAAATTGGGCCCGGGTGCCCTCTCTCTCCGTACTTTTTTTCACTTAGTATTGACCTTTGGCTGCTTTAAATTCGGGTTACATTTAACAATATTTAAGGGGGGGCCCCCCTAAAAGGAAAAAAATTTTAAGGTTCGTTATATCGGAGATGTCCCCCCTTACAAACTAATCTTATGGTCTCCCTCCCCAAAACCCACAAGCCCTTTTGACCCCTGTTTTTAATTTTTCTCGGTTATAAGAAAAAACACGTCCAAAACTGAAGCCCTGCCCAAATTTAAAATTCCTAGTGACCCGCTCCTCTCCTAAAACCCAAATTTAAATTTTTAAAATGGCGACCCGAATTTTTTGCGGTTTTCTGGGGATAAATTTAACCCCCTTTTGCCTTTTCTTTTTAAAAACAACTTTCCCAAGTTAATAAACCGGGGTAATTAAAAGGCTGTTGGAAGATTTGGAAAAAATTGGCCCTATTTCCCTTTTTTTGGGGCCGGAATTTGCCCCCGATTTAAAATGAAACCCTTCTTTTAAGTTGATGTATTTTTATGAGACCCTGCCCATTCCCATCCTATGACAAAATTTTAACGTTCTTTGCAATCGGGGCTTAATCCCTTTCATTTTGGGGGGAAAAAAAGACATAGGAAACTTCCGGGGGGGTTCTATTGGCAAGCAAGGTGGAGGGGGGCCTTTGGGGGTGCCCCCCATATCGTTTTAAATATTATTGGGCGGGCCCCCTACATGCTAAACCAACTTGGGGCAGCTCTGTTTGCTTACTCCAAGTGGATGGAGGTTTGGGAAAAATTGTGGCTGGCCCCCCCTCCACCCTAACCCCCTTGCTGTGGGGTACCACCTCCCCTAGTTTTTAAAATCAAACCCCCTTTGCATTCTATGTCTTTACTAGGGATATTTGGAAGGGGATGTCAAAAACAATTTGGGTTATGTTCTGGGTTCTTCAATGACCTCGTTTTATTTAACCCCCCCGCTCTTGGGGGGAGAACCAGATGAGGTCTGAGGCCTTGGTTTAGTTTGTAAATTGTTTTTTCTTTGCGGATTTGGTGGACCACCGGGGACATTGAAAAATTTAAACGTTTGTTTTATTGCGTTCCCCTCATGATCTGCCCCTTTCCCGGGTTTCTACTTCCAAATTTTCCCGATCGGACAATTTGCTTCGTCGGGGATTTAAAAAACCACCACAGTGTCCCCTTTTCCACTGAATTTTAAAAGATATGTCGGGGGAGGACATCCTCTAAAGGTTTGAAACGTTATATACAAATGTTAAAAAGCTTCCAACACCCGACCCCCGATAAACCACTCGTTTTTTATGGGGTTTTGGGGGGAGGGGTACCCGGGGGTTTTTCCCGTTTTCTAGAGACCCCTGGGCAAACGATATGGAGGCAGGCGCCCGCTATTCTCTTGCTCAAACTAAAGAAAACCAATACAAAAAAATTAATTTCACTGGTATCGCACTCCTGCTCTCCTGCATAGAAATTTAAGCCTACTATACCGGACTGTTGCCCGGAAATGTGGGGATCCAGGGGGAGACTTACAGCTTTTGGGTTTTTGGGAATGTAGAGGGATACGGTGTTTTGGTCAATGGTTCAGACCCTTTGGGCATTTATATCACACGGGGTTTGGGGGCCCCTTATCCCGCCCGACCCCAAACTTCTAAACGTTCCTTACCCCCCCTTTGGCCTTGGGGGTGGAAGACTTTTTCCCATATATTTAACCGTTCCAATGGCCCCCTCTTAAAGGCCCAGGGTTTTGGAAACAAGCATCTACCCCCCATTTAACCCTGGGCCTAATTCCCCCGTTTGCAGGAAGTTAGGCGAAAGGGGAAAATCTTAAATGCCTATCTCACAACCAAATGGACCTATTTGATCGAAATTTTGGGAAACCCTGGGATGTTTACTGTATCCTACATGACTTGTAGTTTTCTACTTCGGTTTAGCTGGACTGCAAACCCAGAATTGGGAGCCTTAGTTCTTCCTGGTGTGTCTTGTTTTTGGTCTTTCCCCTTCCCTTTCCTTACCCTGTGTTGTTAGTGTGTGTTTATGTCTTGTAGGTGTCTTTGTCACCTCAGCCGTCTGCAGGCCTGCATTTCACTGGCTCCAGAGGACGGAGCTATTGGATTGCAATCTAGGCTTGTTTCACACATGATCCATTGAGACCTAACTGTTCAAAAAACTGCACTTTGATCTATTTGCTTTGAATGTGTAATGTCTCAGTGAGAAGTATTTCACGGCTTTGTCGAATGTTTATTTTAATATTGAAAACGTTATTGAAATATTTTAATAAAAATTTACAGTTAAAAAAAATAAAAAATAAAAAGATTGAAGTAATTAAAAAGCCTAAATAGAATGCATTGAAGAATCACGTGTTTTGTGAAAAGCATTTGACACTGAGATAAGAAAAAGCCTCAAGCACTCAACTGCCTGTTGGTCAGTTCAAAAAGGTCGAATTACTTGAAATAACAGGACTACTACTCCCATTTGTGAGAAATGAAGCAAGATTGCTGCACATGTGTGGCCTGTCCCCATGAACAGGGGTTGTGAGAGTCAATCTTCCTCAAGGGGTTTGCCTATAAATAAACTTGTAAAACTACTGTTAACACATGTAAGATACATTTATCTAGCAATGGCCATTTTTTTTTCCCAAAATAATCCTGTATAGGACCACATACCTGCTTTTCCACTTCCTCAAACATCCTGCTTCTCTCTCATAGTCGCCATAGGAAATGGTCTGTGCATTTACGTATTGTTGCAAACGGCGCCGCAGCCCGCAACTCAGGCTGCGGGTGCCGTTGCTGCTCTGCCTGTGCCCCAGCTACTGGGGCGAGTGCCGCCGCTGCCCGGGTGTCGGACGACGGGCGCACTCGTCCCACTGCGCGCCGGTACTCACCCGGCCGCGCTCCAGTCTGTCAGCAGCCTCCTGCTGCCCGGAGCGCGTGTCCCCGTGCTTTAGGGCGCGCACGCGCTGGCTCTGTGAAATTTAAAGGGCCAGCGCGCCGGTAATTGGCTAATTACCGGGCGCTACCTCTATATTAGCTGGGCACTTCCGCTCACTCCCCGCCGGATCTTTAGTGCCTTTGCTTACTGAGAAAGCGTTTCCTGAAGTCTTGTTCTGATCTTCCGTGTACCGTACCGTTTGCCTCTTTCTCCTGACCACGAACCTCTGCCGGCTGCCCTGATCTTCTTGCCTGTCCTCGACCACGAACCTCTGCTGCCTATCCTGACCTTACTGCCTTACGAGCCTGCCTTACGATTCTGTACCACGCTATACCTCGGCTGCCACTGCAAGCAAGTCACGTCAGGGGTAGCGACCTGGTAGGACTCCCGCCGCAGCAAGTCCATCCCGCTTTGCGGCGGGCTCTGGTGAAAACCAGGACCTACTTAGACTCCGCACTCTGGCGTGGCTTACACCATCGCTTGTGGTGGTCCAGTGGATCCACTTCTACGACCAGGACCATTACACGTATCATGTACTAGGGTTCTAAAATTACAAGCTTAACCATGTAATATACAAATGCAGCCCCGAACACTAAGGCATTAGAAATCCAAGAATAACCAAAGAATCAATAAAATGACTTAGAAACACTAAGCTACTGCTGTGCTACATATAATAGCATAACATAGGGAGTCATTAACACTGGAATACTAAAATAAATGTTACAAAATCTGTATTATAACCATCTGTTTTTACACCCTTTTCCCTGCTCAGTAAAGGGTTTTCATGACTGGACAAGCCCTTTTTTAAGTGCAAATCAATACATGGTTGTAGTAAGTCTGCCAGTGTGAAAGGCACTGTTTCCAGAAATTCTCTTTGAAAATAATGCCCTCCTCTATGATGTCAATATGGAATAGTAGGGCTTATGGATAGAGGTCGATTTTGTTCAATGCATAAGACATATAAAACATACAGTGCCTAGCAAAAGAGTAAGGCTATGTCTGCACTGCACACAAAAATATCAATTAATTCAGCGTTATTCCTGCGTTTGTCCTGCACCTCGGCTGTCACCGCAGGTAGCCACGTCGGGGGTAGCGACCTGGGGGTCCCCGCAGCGAAGTCCGTCCCACTTTGTGGCGGGCTCCAGTGAAGACCAGGGGCTCCTTAGACTCTGCTCCCTGGCGTGGTCTCCATATACCATCTCGCCTGCGGTGATCACAGAGGATCCACACCCAGATGTCAGCGGTCGGCGCTTCGGCGTACGTTGGTTGTCACCATACCATTACACAGCAATAGCAATGGAATCACATCCTTTTTATACTGGTATGTGTACATTAATCCCTATTAACTGAATGAACTAAACATATTAACTGGTTAACTGAATGACCAAAACATGGCGTAAGTTATGTTTGCCAGCACATGCAACAAGAACCCTGATATTCAGTTAACACTTTCCAGGTTTTTGATGAATAGCACAACATGGCACAATACACAACTCCTCTTTGCATAGATTTTTATGGGCAGCATGTGACCTGATCCTTCAGTCAACTGAAAAATCTGAGCCGCCTTTCAAGACACATTTTAGCAGTGAAAGTAATAAGGGGTTTTCCAGTGGAGTAAAATTAAACTTAAGTGGTGGGAAAAAAAGAAAACACAAATTACATTTACCTATGTGCCCTTTGCTGCTACCTCTCTGGAGCTTCCCAGGACCCACTCCTTTTCACTTCTGGATCTTCATACTGACACAAAGGAAAGGCTTGTACTTCATTTACTTACAATGAAGTGCAAGCCTCTTCTGTGTGTAGGGATGAGAAACAAGTATGTCAGTGGGAGCTCTGAAGCAGCCGCAGTGGACAGGTAGGGAAGTATAATTTTTTCCGCACCATGGGCCTATTTATGATTAATTTTCCTGTACCAGACAACCCCTTTAGTCACTGTAGATAGAAGGGGGAAGTAGAACAAATATCCCAAGGCTGGAGAATGGGGCATTTTTTCTCTAATAAGATAGTTTACAAAGTTTCTTAGCTATACATGTGTGTAGTGATACCTGTGGATAGGTGATTTAAAAGCTCAAAGCACTTCAACAATCAACAGCACTGCTTTGTTTATGTGGTTTAACGCTTCTTGGCTAAGCTGTTGCTTTATGCTTATACTTTCCAATAGTATCATTACCACTGTAGCTGTTGCCATGTGGCCTGCTGCCCCAGGGGGCCTGGCCTTCGGATCCTGCCTTGGAATGCCCGAGCCCTCTGTCCTGACCATTCAAAGACAGGTCCCAGGAATCGAGGGCAATTGCCTCAATCCTCTGGTCTGGGCGGTCCCTTTAACTGTTTGTGCATGGTACCAGTAAATGTTTGTGGTCAGGGGAAATGCTTGTGGGGAGGGGAGGGGGGGGGGGATATCCAAAAGTTTGCTTCCCTAGATAGGTCCCTGGCTAGCATCCGATAACAGTCACCTATAAAATAACTGATCTCTTCAGTGTGACCTTTATCACTGCCAAGGCTTCTCTTTGGATATTGCATGGCTGACTGTTTTCAATAGGTGTGGTGTACAAATCCTAAGCTCAGTACTTAAGGTATACCTATACATTTCGCCATGACAGTTGTGATTAAACCTATGGCTAGGTCTACAAAGCATAAGTTAAAATGTTTTTCCAAAATCAGACGGCATTTTAACATTGCTGAACCGCAGCTGAACTGCGTTTTTTGCTGCAGATTTGCGCTAAAACTGTGGTCGGTTTTCGGATTTGCAGTCAGCCCAGTACATTCAATGTATGGGGCCGATGGCAAATCCGGGTGGTTTAAATAACGTTTTAATATTCGGCTGATTTTAAAACAGATCATAAAAAATCTGTATTGTGTGGATTACAGCACGGATGTATTATTGCTGTTTATGCAGCACAGGGTAAAGTTGTTCTAAATACTTAAAATTCAACCAAAGACCTGTGCTGTGTAGACATAGCCTATGTGGCAATATAAGGTTCTGAATAGTTTCATTGACATTAGTTCTTTATTCCAAATATGTGCCTCATGTGGAAGGAACATATGCCTCAGTAAATTATCATCGAAAGAATGGCAAAATCTAAATAAAAGTCAATGAATTAGGCCATATTGACTATAATTTCTCTATGCTTTCGGCCTTCATCAGTGGTGTCAATTGGAATACCTTGAAAAAGCTTTTCAAGTCCCTGCCATTGCCCTTACCTGTTGGTGGTAAGTATCCCATACTTACCACCAACACAGTCCCAGGTATCCCATTACATACCACCAACAGAGGCTAAAACAGTGATGTGAATGTGGCCTACCTGTGATATTTTCATTCATATAAATGTAATGACTTGTCAGAAAGAATTAAAGAGGTTGTCTCACTACATCAATTCAGTCCTGTTTTCAGTGTATCACTTTGTAATTCAGGGGCGTGTTTACTGGCTTCTACTGGCCTGTAGTGACGAGCTGCTGACAACACCAGGTCTGTAACTATAACAACCAGCGCTAGTAGCCTATCAGGAGAGATCAAACAGGTCTGTAGCTATAGCAACCTGAGGAGCTGATGCAGCCAATACAAGAGGGGATATCTAGGAATAGGTAGGACATTGTTAATGGATACATATTGCAAAGTGACTTGTTTTTGCAAGATCTTTAACATAAAAATCAATCCTTGACATGGTAACATATTGTAACGTAACACTGTATTTCATTATCATCGATTGATGGCAACCGGACATGCTGTTCACCCTAGTATATTGAATGTGCACTGAATGCAAAGCTTTGCTTGGTTTTCTTGTATAAAAATATATTTTTAAAACAACCAGACTTTCAGGAGGAAGAATAAAACCTCTTAGTGCATATTCATTAGATTTATGGTGCATCCCAGGAGCACAGACTTGGCCTTACACATAACTTAAGTTAGCAGACTTGATGCATATGCAGAGTGGATCAATAAGTGGGATTTTCTAGCATTAAAGACTTTGCAGTAGTGAAGCAAAAGCTCTCAGTTTCTGTGTCTACAACTGCAGAGCCGACATAAAAGCTGTAGAATACATACACATTTGTCTTTTCAGTGTGCTTTAGACTTTGTTAAAGTATAGTCTTCTAATTTGGCACAAAGCAGCTGAGCGGCTTCAGAATAAGCCTAAGGCACAAGAGGAGAGTGACAGATTGCTGGGATATAATTTAATATGTCACCTTTTATGAGCTCAAAAAGATACATTTCAGTGGACAGAAGGAGAGTTATAACTTACTGGAGCAATATCTAATTAGTTAAAAGCAAGTTGCTAAGTTGCTACAGTAGTTCTTTCAGCTAAAATCTCACAAAAGAGCAAGGTATCCCAGCAACCAGCTTGGGGAATTGGAAAAAAAATGTGTTTCATTGTAGTGCAGAAATGCCAATGTCAAAGACGAAAGACTTTTTCATAGCAGATAATTCCCAAGGGGAAAGTTCTGCTATACGCTACTTGTCTCTCTCATGAAATACACTCCCTTATGTAAGATTTCAAAACTCCCTTTGGGTATGAAATTGTATTATGAAACATCAAACTTAAACACAGCATCTCTTTGTCTTCTTTTGTCTTAGCAGACCAAGATATTAGTTCTCTGGCTGGACATAGAATAGTATTAGTCTTCCTATATTTAGCTGCAGAGTCTACAGAATTGCAATAGAAGTGTGGACTGTAATAAATGGAAAGGATTTGGCGCATGAGGGCTTTATGAGGGACAAAGCCACCATTTGGCTCTCTGTCAAGAAATAAGCATATGTGTAAAATGACTTTATGGGTCCTGTAAGTCCAATATCATATCAGATAAAGTGTATTTATTTAACCATCTTCTAGAGCAATGTGAGACAGAAAAAAGAATCTGATTCTGATTTGCTGTGGCATATGGAGAGTACCTTCAACTTAATATTTGTATTTTGATTTACTTCCTAATATTTCTTCTTAGGCCATGTTCACACGGCTTAATTGCGGGGCGTAATTCCAAAACCATACAACCTCTTTAAAGTAAGAATGTACAGATAGTGGTACATTAGACAGTTGGCATTTTTGCTGCATCATCAAAAAACAAAATGTGTCTGTTGTTAAATAATAAATGTGTAAAGCACAGGTTTTATCTCTGTGTGAAATGAAATTTCAGACTTGTAGGCATTCTACCTAAACGTTTTTCTGCATTTAGTTCCTTGGGAATTCTGAGTTCACCCAAATACACCGCTTGACTGTACTTGGAACTCCCAAAGAATAGAATGGAGGCTTGGGAACAACTTTATTTCTCTGAATAAAAGACTTTCATGGCGCTCGTTCTTGAGATGTGTGGGTCCTAAAGGTGGGACACGCATCTATACACTTTGATGGCAATTTCCTATCGATATGCCATCAAAGTATGAGATTGGAACACCTCTTTATTTTGTTCTCTGTGGTAGAGATTTTATATATTGGAAAATAATATGCTTTTGTTGATAATATGGACTTTGGCATGGATTGCCATTAAGTCATAATGGGAAGCAGATTCCATGGGATCCATGTCTATTCCATGCTAAAATCTGCCACATGAGCAAGGCCCCCTAGAGCAAAGCGATTTTTTGATTTTTGTAAAACATTGATAGGAATTATATATTGGGAGATCAATCTATGTAGACAACTTAAAACACCTTCCATTCACATGCAGCAATCACACACAGGGCCTGTTGGAATACCATAATTTGTAGCATGTCAGATTCATTTCAGTTATGACAGAAATACACATTAATCAAATGTTTTCAGAAAATGTAAAGACCGTGAGTATCAGTAGATAGTTAGATCACACATAAACCATATCACATGCAACCAGCATAACTTTCACCAGAATTTGGGGGTTTCCCAAAAAGTTAGTACATTAGCCCAGCCTTAATAATAATCTTCCTGGTCTATAAACATCTGCAAGCTTCCCAATCTTGTTTAGCTAAGTGACCGTGTTCCTGTTTCAGTCAATTAACATTTCTTCTTACACATTGTACAAAGGTATCTGTGTTTCACCTCTACTGATTAGTTAGATTAAACTGAGATTTAATCTTGCTTAGTTTTAATCACTTTCCAAGTTTATAAGGTATTAGAATTACTTTCCTTTTTGTAGTAAATCACAGTGCAATTAAAGGTGTAGAATAACACATGCAGCATGGGCTTGGCACGGTGGTTCAGTAGTTAGCACTGTCACCTTGCAGCAACGGGATCCAGGGATTGACTTTGACCAAGACAACATCTGTGTGGAGTTTGTATGTTCTCCATCTGTTTATATGGATATTCTTCCAGGTACTCTTCACATATTTTAAAAATATTGTTACATTTTGGCTTCATGTGAAGACTGACCCTAGTGTGTGTTCATGTTTTAGTGATATGAATAATTATTTTGTGAGCCTAAATGGGAAGGGGACCAATATGAATGGTGACAGAATATATAAGCACTATATAGCTCAAAACTATATAAAATAACAGAAACAAACTTGCAGTTCTTATGCATTTTTTATTGAGCCAAATCCAGAAATGAATCCATTAGAAAGGGTTAAGTATGAAAAACTGATACATTCCCTCTTTTGTTATCAACTACTGTGTTTGAAACAAAAAAAGGTTGTGATTAAAGGGCCCGGGGCTCCTTTCATACAGTACATTTTTTTCTGTCTCCCCACCCGCCATTCTATAAATGCTATGAATTTCAAACACTTTACATTGTGCTTTTTACAAACAGTTTTGACGGTGATTTTTCCGTTGACTTCATTTGTGTTGTTTCTGCCATTTTAAGTTCTACATAGGCACTAATGAAAATTGCCCTTCATATCTAAGCAGATTCGTCTTGAAACATCGAAAAAAAAACCCCC
>JAODAL010054019.1:0-24897 GCA_025379985.1 Phyllomedusa bahiana | reverse complement strand
TGCACCCCATAATGGTACCAATAAAAACATCGACTCATCCCTCAAAAATCCAAGCCCATAATCAACTCCATATACAGAAAAATAAAAAAGTTATGACTGTCAGAATAGGACAACATAAATACGCAATTTTTTATAAACTTATTTCTATTGTGTTAAAGTAATAAAACATAAAAAACTATATAAAATGTATATCATTGCAATTGTACTGACCCTTATAGTAAAGTTATCCTGTCATTTATCCCGTATGGCGAACACTGTAAAAATAAAGCCCAAAAAACAATGGCGGAACTGCGTTCACCCCATTTTCATGGCCCAATGCTAAAAAAAACTATGGGACACTTGTGCACCCACAATGCACAATACACCCCTAGATGAGATGCATGAGTGGTGTTGAATTCAAAATGGGGTGACTTCTGGAAGGTTTCACCTGTTCTGGTACTGGGGCTTTGCAAATGCGACATGGCCCCACTAAAATCTGAGTTCCAAAAGCCAAATAGCGCTCCCTCCTTTGCACGCTCTGTCATGCACCCAAACAGTAGTTTATAGAAAAAACATCAACTGCACAACTCCAAAAACTTCTTTCTTTATATTTATTTTGAAATGATGAAAAGCTTCATACATTATTTGAACTTCATGCAATGTTGCAATTGAATATGCATGTGTAATTAATAGTGCTTTTTAATGTGACCACGTGATGTTTCGGTCTAAGGTGACCTTTTTCAAGCTTGTCACTAAAAAATAAAATATGAAAATCCATAATTATCAAATAATGCATTGAAACAAAAGATATATGTTAGCAAATTCGGAAATACATATCAGCGAATCAGTATCAAAGCAACATAAACTAAATGAAATGGCGTAGATTGGATCCATTATAAACTATATTTTAAGTCAAATATATATCAAATATATATCTCAGGTCAAATATATAACACATATGTATTATGTAACAGAAACTAAATCAAAATATCTGGCCAATGCATCATGACATTATATAGGTATATAACAAATGAACATGTATTATACACAGAGACATACTTAGGGTGCTTACCATAATGAAATGAAGAAGTTTAATAGAAGTTAAATGGAAATCCGGCCTCAGCTCAGGACAAGAAACACGGCGTCTCTAAATACATTGCACTGGGGCGAAAATCCCACGCATGCGCACAGGCGGATCGGGCGCCATCTTAGTGCAGGGAAATATAATAATCGCCACATTACTAAAGGGATAACCAATGGTATAACAGGCATCTAATGAGCAGGCGTGAAAATCCCACACATGCGCAATAATGCTATAGGCATCATCTTAGTACAGGAGAAGCGCTTTATTCGCCATAATGATATAGGATGATTGCTCTCAAAAGTAGAAAACGGCCTTCCTAAATTCTTAAGTAATACTCTTGTCCTCAAATATTATCATATAGATATGTCTTAATATGCTAGTATGATAAATATTATTCTATCAGGAATAGAAGTTGTTTATATGGACTACTAAAGGGGAAATATACTTAAACTAATATAAAGCATCATAAGTACAGTCTATTAAAGTGATGCCGTAGAAACCCATCATAATGGCGTCATAATAGAGATCATATCAAGTAACATATAAAATAAACATATACGGATATAGAGATAATATTGAAAATATTAGGATTAGAATCATACCAAGGATAATGAACTAGAAAGTAAATAATTTCACCTCTGTCTACAAATGAAAATCATCGTGTCTGAAAGATAAATATAACAGGTATATAACCTTCATATGAACAAAGAACCCTTCATAGAAATAAAAAATCGAATTATCAATTTAAGCCGTGTGGAGATAGACTTTTCAGATTGTGAATCCACCACAATTCTTTTTCTTTGAGAAGTTTAACATGATCAGCTCCTCAACGAGGATATTTTTACTTGCTCTAATACTTGAAATCTTAATTGAGAAATATTATGTGTGGCATTAATTAATTAAGTGGGCAGGTACTGAGAGCCATGATTTCTTGCATTTGATCGTAGATTTATGATGTGAAATTCTATCTTTAATTCATTGGGTTGTTATATATATATATAATATATTATTATATATATTTATATATATCTATATAATATATATATAATATATATATATAATATATAACTATAAATATATATATTATTAAATTATTATATATGTATAATATATATAAAAAGGAAAAAAAGCAGCACATCCCTGGACTTGCAATTTGAAAGAAAAAAAGAGACCGGGGGGCCAGCTGCGACAGCCTTGATATAGGGACTCCAACAAATACAGTAGAAAATCCACGAAACTCCACACAGGTATTTCAGGCAAATAAGTTGTTTATTCCACCATGCCACAGAACAGCGACGTTCAGCTCTCTCACAGAGCCTTTGTCAAGGCAACTTCTTTGCCTGAAATACCTATGTGGAGTGCCGTGGATTTTTCTACTGTATATATAAATATATATATAATATAATATAATATAATATATTTTAATATATATATAAAAAATATTATATATTATAATATATATATATATATAATATATAAAAAATATATATAAATAATAAATATAAATATATATTTTAATTTTATATATATATATTTGAATAAATAAGAAAAGGCTCCACCACTGAAAATAAAAAAACCGGGTGCAAGCAGCACAGACCCCCGTCACAGGGGCAAAATTACAAAACTGAAAAACTGCGCACTCACAAAACGGAAGAAAAAAAACAAAATGAACCGAAAGTCTGCCTGGCATGGAAATAAAGCACATTTCGTTTCTTTCATCCGTTTTGTGAGGGCAGCAGTTTTTCCAGTTTTATTTATATATATATAATTGTAAATGGGCTTGGTCCTTAAGTCCAAAATAGGCTTAAATGATTAAACATGAGCATATAAGGACTCCTTGCTACATTTTTTTTCCTCCGTTTTTGGGTTCATATATGTTTTAAAAAACAGATCAATATGGTGCGCTATAGGAGAACTGGGACAAGATATTTTGATGCCCTAGGTAAATAAGGCAGATAGTACCCCACCAATGGAAAATTAAGCCTCACCCTTGTCTCCTTGTGCCCTCTTCCTTTCTGGGATAAAGTGGCGCTTCGTTGTCCCAGCTCTGGTCACAGGCTTTACATATCTACAGATTCTCAACCATTTTCCAAAGTTATTGCTGTTGTCTCTGAGTTCTTACCTTACCCTCATTCTGAGTTTCTGGTTCATGAAATTCTGTTTGTCAAGAGATCCAGTAAATCTTATTAAGTGAAATGTTTTTTTTTTTTTCAAAGGGGTTCTTTAAAATTTCAATTCTATTTAAAATTTTAAATCTCCTCTTTGGGCTTAGACGAAATGGGAAAAAATATACAAATCATACTTACCTGCTCCTAAGGATAGGGCGCCATATCTTCCTTCTACTCCCCCCCCCTTGTGTCCCCCGCTGTTAAAAATTTACCTTTTCAGTAGGCTCCTCCTGGTTTGGGGCTTCCAACTTCTTCTAGGGCACACTAAAGGTCACATTATAAAAAACGGGGTCAAAAACTCTTTTGTTCCCTTCATTTTTTCAACACTAAAAACGAAATAAAAGGGGGCCTCTGATTGGGGTTTCCGGGGCAACAATTATTTTAGACCTAACATTTTCAAAATTTGGCCACTTTCTGCTTTTAAAAACCCACATTTTAAAAGGGCTTATCCCCCCATCTGTTTAAAAATGCTTAATATCCATCCTCCATCTTTTTGGGCCCTAGAATAATTTTCTAGGTTTTAAAAAGTCGGTGTTCTGTTGCATCAACTAACCCATTTCTTAGGGGCTTTTTCTTCCATTCTGCATTCTGAACCTGCTTTTCCTTTCCCCTTTTTTTTTGGGTGCATGAGATCAGCCTGTCTGACTACGTTTGCCTTCATTTGCTTTGGAACCATAATTCTAAATCTTCAATTGTCAACTTTTATAAATGTTTTATCTTAAAAACCACTGTTGAAGGTTTACCACTATGTTTGTAAATAGACTTCACATTTTGGCACATTTGACAACGTACTATTTGAGGGAAAAACAGGTTTATCAAGCACGTAAATAAAATCTGTAATGTTTCTTTATTATCTTAATTAAAATGGAATTTCGCATACATTTGACATTATGTTTATTAATCCCTTCAGGACCCGGGGGTTTTATTTGTGACACGTTCGTTTTTCCCTCCTCGCCTTCTGAAAGCCGTAACTTTTTTTTTTTCCACCTACATAGACACATGAGGGCTTTTATTTTGCGGGACAAGATGTACTTTCTAATGGTGTTATTCACTATACTATAGAATATACTGGGAAACCGCAAAAAAAATTCCAAGTGGGACAAATTGTGAAAAAAAACGTATTTTCGCCATGTTTCTGGGTGATTTGCTTTTACATCGTTCAATCTTCGGTAAATATAATGTGTTATCTGTATTTTAAAGGTTGTTACACACCCGGCAATACCAAACATGTAGGGTTTACGTTATGTTTTGGTACCATAAAAAAATTCCAAACATTTTTGAAATTTGCGCCACGGCGCCATTTTGTGCGACCAATAACTTTTTTGTACTAACACCTACGGACGTCAGTGAGGGGCATTTTTTGCGGGCTGAAGTTTTAATTTTTATCGCTAGCAGTTTGGAATGCATGTGACTTTTTTTATCATTTTTATTCCATTTTTTAAGCGACGTAAAATTACCAAAAAACGCAATTTTGGCGTTTGGAATTTTTTTTCTTCCACGGTGTTCAGCGTACGGGATAAATGATGTTATATTTTTATAGATCAGACTTTTTCGGACGCGGCGGATACCAAATTGTTTTAACTTTTTTTATTTTTAATGATTTTATTTGTAAAAATGGGGAAAGGGGGGTGATTTGAACTTTTAATACTTTTTATTTTGTCTTTAAAACTTTATTTAATTTTTTTTTTTTACTGTAAACATTTAGTCCCCCCTTATGGTGCCTTGACCACTAGGGGGCGCGATTGTTAATACAAACCTAATGCAATTGCTAGGCAACGCATTAGGGTGTACAAAGATGGCAATTTCCCCACTTCCTGTCTGCGGACGGAAGGGGGGCAAACCGGCCAGGGTAAGTGACGGGAGCCTTCACAAGGCTCCCCACCACAATGCCCGGGTGATCGGATCGGCGCAGCATAAACTGCGCTGATGCCGATCACCGCACCGATCGGTGCGCGGCACCGATCGGCGTTAATTCAGATGCCGTGGCCATCTTTGCCGCAGTGTCTGATGGGTAAAACAGCGCCAGCAGGCGGAGCCACCCGCCGGCGCTGTTACTGCCGGGTGTAGCGCCGATTTGCCGCTAACACCCGGCAGCTGTGCGGGGGGGTCGCGGCGCGATCCCCCTGCAGAGCCCCTGAGCGGCCCTGGGACGTACTCATATGCCCAGAGTCGTGAAGGGGTTAAGGTGTTTTAGATCCTTTTTGCAGTTCAATCAACAAGGGGACACGACTTAGCTATGAAGGGGTTTGGCTTGCATGAGAAACAAAAATCTGATGTGATTTTGGTGGTGCAAAATAGGCCAACTAATAGTAAGGATATAAAGTTCGATAAGCCTAAAGTGAGATATGAGTCTGCATTAAGTAACAAGAGCCACTGTGATAAATTTGGCACATCTTTGGACTGCTGGGTCCAAGATTGGGAAGGATCTGGGAAGGATTGATAAATTTGCCCCAGGGTGCATGAAACCACTCATACAATGGTTTTAATAGTATATAACCCTTTAATGTACTTAAGTTAAGCACTTCTTTAGTTTATTTAGTTTTAACAGTATTTAGCATATTTAAATTGACCATTAGCATATTTTTCCTTTCATTTTTATAGTAAAATAAAACCTTTTTTTTATTCTTTAAATTTGTTATTACAGGATTATTTCACAAAAAATCTTTATATGGTTTATGCTAGATAACCAAAAATTAAAAATGGATCTTGCCAAACAAGGTATTATATAGTTCCGGTGATAACTCAAGTTTGCACTACAACCTTGAAATTTTATTTTTTCTACATCCTGATAAATTGTATACCCTGCATTTGCCTATTGTAATTAATAGTCACCAAGTGAATATCTTTTAAATTAATAAAAATATTCAAGTAATGGATTGCACAATAAGCAACACATTAAGCATGCAAAAAGAGCCACCTGTGGTTTTATTATTTTGATGCACTGACCAATTAAATAAATTGCTGCCTATGTGCATTTCTAAGACTCTTTGCTCATTAACATGGTTTATTGTAAACAAAGACACTGCTGTCCTTGAAGTGATCCATGCTTTATTTGTAGCTTTAATGTAACTTTCTTCTCTATATAACAAGAGAATGTTTTTTCAGACTAAGCCTCTTAAAACACTTAATAAATCTTTCAAAGACATGTTATGATCTAGTAATTGATTTAGTGACGATAGAGGTGAACATGGTAAATTGGGGTGTTGTTAGTTATTAAAGATCATTCAGCAAATTTCAGAATCAACTTTATAATTGCTTAGCTTACTCTGGTGAATTCATCTTTTCTTTAGGGGTGGACATATTGTAATATTTACAGCTCTTTCTAAAAATCATAATTTATCATCCTTTCCAGTTGCATTTACAAATAGGTCGACCCTATAATGGAAGTATACAGCATGTCTTTGTCTTGTATTAGCTCTACTTACTTGTTGTTTTTTGGCTACGTGGCATGTTTTACCATATATTTTGATGGAAAAAAAAATCTTGAATTTGTTATTGTTTTTGATTTCTTTTTTACAGTAACCTATTACTGGTATATAATTTGTATTGTTATTTAAACCTGCTTTACACTCATTTTTGGAAAGTATTTTATAAAAAGAAAATACACAGAATACAAAAAAATTAGAGGTTTGATATGAATAAGGAAATCATAGAAATAACAGCAAAATATCCCCTAAAAATATAACTTTTAATATTAAAACCTAAAATATCCCCCAATAACTAAAACTATAATGCGTAAAAATTATCATATGCCGAGGAACAGTGAATGGCTAATATAAGGTATAGTTGGTAAAGTGATAAAATTGTGGAGTTCCTATGAGTGGAAAAAAGTGGAGGGGGAATGAATAAAAAAATACTTATGGGTTTTGTTATAAGTCTCTGAGTATAATGGAAGAACCAAAAAACTTACTAATAAGACATACAGATGAGGCTGCCAAACAGAATAATATCATATTTATGGGGACTTTAATTATCTCAATATAAATGTGGAAGCAGAAACCTGCAGGTCCAGCAAAGTAAACAGGTTTCTACATAATAAAAGACAATTACCTTTCTTAACTAGCGCTGGACCTGACAAAAAGACAAGCAACTCTGGAGCTAAAGTTACCGATATACTAGACAGGATATCAAATGTACAGGTTGGTGGTTATTGAGGTAATAGTGATCTTAGCATAATACGTTTTCATTTATTTTTAAATAAAATGTTTAGTAAAGAAGCAACCAAAAATCAAACTATGCTCAAACTAAGAGAAAACCTGGATAGCATAAACTAGGACAAAGTCCTCAAGAATAAATGTGCACAAACAAAAAGGAACATTTTTAATAGCATCTTCAAAAGACACTGTAAAAATATATGCCTTATGGGAAGAAACACCTTAGAAACAGGAGCAAACCAATGTGGTTAAATAAAACTGTAAGGGAAAAAATAAGTGATAAAAAGAAAGTGTTTAAAGTACTAAAGCAGGAAGTTAGTGAAGGAGAAATTAAAATGTAAAAAATATAAAAATAAATTGTGCAAAAAAACAAAAAAATAACAAACACTTAAACAGAGAGGCTCATTGCCAGAAAAAGCAAAAAATAACTCCACAATATTCTTTAATTACATAAATAGTAAGAAATCTAAAATTAATGTTGGCCCACTGAGAAATAATCTGGGTGTAACGGTGGAGAAGGATGAGAAAAAGGCAAGTCTATTAAACGCCTTCTTCTCTACTGTATTTATACAGGAAAACCCTATAAGAGATGACATGGTTGGTGATAATGTACATTTTTCATTACATTTTACTTGCTTAATCCAGCTAGAAGTAAAGCGCGAACTTAAAAGCATTAAAATAAATCATTCGGTCCAGATAACATTCATTCAAGACTTGCAGGATCTTAGTACCGTAATAGAGAAATCTTTGTTTACAATTAGAGATGGGCGAATCGATTCTAAAGAAGTGGAATTCATTTAGAATTTCAGAGAAAATTCGATTCAGCATGAAGGCAAAGTTCCTGGTGAACGAATCATCATTTTTTCTAAAATGGCCGCAATCACATGGTGTAACATGGGGCAGAGAACTATGGAAGGATGAAAAGAACATGCTCAATGTCATGTGCAGACATGCAGCCAGCGAGCTTCTGTGACGTCACAGCCCTATCAATACGGATGCCATCTTAAATTTTGACATTTGTCAGTGTGTCTCCTGTCCATAAGCATCTGGCTGCTGCAGCACTATATTGCACTGTGTGCAAAACAAATCTGTTTTTTGAGCTACTGAAGTGAAAGATCTTCACAATTGTGTGTCATATACACACCTGTTGCTGAACCAGCGTTTTTATTTTGTTTGTTTTAGTTTGCGGGGCATTGTCCATAAAATCCACGGTGTGTGTGTTTCTGCCAAATACACGCCTGAATTCCATCTGGTTCATTCTGTAGGCTATTTTATTTTATTCCTAGGGTCTATTTCTCCTCTTGTTTGTGGGGTAATTTGAGTCAAATACAGGTTGTGTATTTCTGCCCTATACATGCCTGAATTCCATCTCATTCATTCTGTAGGGCATTTGATTTAATACCCAAGGGTCAATTTATCCTCTTGTTTGTGCGCTAATTTGAGTCAAATACAGGGTGTGTATTTATGCCCCATACACACCTGAATTCCATCTAATTCATTCTGTGGGGGTATTTTAATCTGTGGACAAGAGTTAATTTATTCACTTTTTGTGGAGAATTCTGTGTCATATCCAGTGTTTGTGTATTTATGCCCCACATGCATCTCAAATCCAGCGAGTTCAGTCTCTTGAGATATTGCTATCTGTGGCAAATAGTTAATTTTTTCCACTCATTGTGGTGATTCTGTTAAACACTGATACATGTAGAGCCCCCCCAAAAAAGTGGAGAGGGTGTCATCAGTAATTTTACATTCACGTTACTAATCATTTTGCCCTTCCTTTAATCCTTCAGTGTCCGCTTTCAATTGGTCAATAATCCATCATTGCTAAGGCCAAAAAGGAACAGGAGTTGATCCCAAAAATAAGTAAATGGAATATTTGCATGTTTTCTGTGTTTTGTATCCGCTCCAATCCACTCCAATCCTGATGCAAACAAAGGATGTCATACTAGCCTTACGGCTTCTCCAAAGATGCAATCGGTTGTGTTTGCCCTTTTCATTCCTTCTGACAGACTAAAGAAAGGGGAAAACCAAACATAGTGGCAACATCATTGAGTGGTGGAGGGTGGAAACAGCATTAGAAAAACTACAGGATGGTCGACTGAGAGTGGTTAGTTGTCAGCAGCATGAGTAGGCCACAGAGTGGCAGATGACAGATTGTGGAGGTGGCAGCAGAATGATTAGGCCACAGATTGGCACAATTACACAGTGTGGAGGTGGCAGAGAGTGGCACAATGTCATAATTTTGAGGTGGCAGCAGCTAGGTGACATAAAAAGGAAGTGGCAGCAACCGCAGCATCAAGGCAGAGAGTGACATGCTGACATAAAGTCAAGAAAAAGAAGCAAGCAGCTCACCTCTATGGTGCCAATCCATCTTCGCTTCTTGGATTATGACATGGTGACATAGCCTGGAGGTGACAGCAGCAGCAGCATGAGGACACCTGAGTCGTGAGGTGGCAGCAGCATCAGAAGGCTATATAATGGCCCAGTAAAGAGTTGGGAGGTGGGTGTCAATACCAGTCCCTGGTAAAGATGGTGGGTGGTTAAAGGAGCAGCTGGCAGCAGATGGGTGGAATCAGGTGGGTGGCAGCATCAGAATAGTAGCTGAGGCAGGTAGCCAGAAGAATCCAGGGTTCAGGGTCTGCTCCAGGTACTGCTGCTGGCGGATACCTAAATCACTAGGGGGTGAAGAAAGCTGCTCATCAACAACTCCAGACTCAGGTTTCTGCTGATGGAGATGGTACTGCTCCTAGCCACCGCCCACCCCCCCCCCACAGTTGCCAGGGCAGGGGTACGTGAGCGGGGAAGCACCCTCCAGAATGCCCGGCTAGAGGATGGACGATGGTGTCGTAGCTTAATAAAGCTTTGCAGATATGGATCGGGTTTTCAAATTAAAAAGCAGTTGAAGGTAAAAAAAAAAATATCCAGGATTTAGTCAATGCAAGCATTGGAGACACACACAGCATATTACATTGCATATGCAGGATGTCTGCCCCCCAATCCCAGTATTTCCTGACTTTTTATAATGTTCCTTCTTCTGCAAGAATACATGTGCCAATCAGTCTTTAAATTGAAAAAACTATCTAATTTTTTATACTTGGTTTTAAAGTTTACATTTAAATATGACCCCCCCCTTACTGATTATTGAACAAATAAAACCCTTGGTTTATTTTAATAAGGCTATACCCCCCAAGGGCCCTATGTTTTCCAATTATTGGAGGAGGCGGTGGGGATATGTCTATTAAATTCCAAAGACCCTTTTTTTCAAACTTTGATGAAAGCCCCACAAAAGTATTTACAAATCATATCAATATAAAACTATAGCTATTACCCTCACAATGGCACAGATAGGCAGCTGCCAACTGACTACATAGGA
Source organism: Phyllomedusa bahiana (assembly GCA_025379985.1). Lineage (NCBI taxonomy): Eukaryota > Metazoa > Chordata > Amphibia > Anura > Hylidae > Phyllomedusa > Phyllomedusa bahiana. The sequence goes on along the minus strand of JAODAL010054019.1, from coordinate 14,139 downwards.
TGTCTCTATAGTAATTGAGTTTGTATTCCCTCTTGGCAGGTGAAAAAAAAGGCCCCCCCTTTTGGACCAGTAGCGAGGGTCCCCCGGGTGGGGAGCCCCGAAGTCATCCTTCTGCCCGGGTGGGGAATTTGGCTGCACTACCCAGACAAATCGCATGCAGCGGGGCCATCTGCACATGTGACTCGAGGGACTCCCCGCCTCCTCACCCCGTATACTGCCCGGTGTGTCTGGGGCATCTGCCTTTCTATTCATCCCCTCTACCCTGTGCTCCAGCGCCTCCTCTCCTGTCACATGGTAAAAAATACCCATTTCAACAGACTCAATGACTTCAGACTCAGGTTTGCTCCAAGGAGTGGGACTGCTCTAAACCCCAAAACCTCCCACCGCAGCCATGACATGGTACGTGGCGTGAGGAACCCCCCGACCACCCCGGGAGGGTGGACAAAAACGCAAATATACTCGTATTACTACCAAAGGCAGAACTCTCTCAGCTACCTTTGGGGGTCCCTACCTTGGATAAAACCCTTTTACTCCAATCTGGCCTTTAAAAACCCACACCAACCTTTTACCCTTGCTCCACCTGAAAAATATCTCCCGAATACGCTCATTCCTTCACTTTGAAAGCGCAAAAATGCTTGTCCATACACTGATCATCTCATGCCTAGACTATTGCAACACCCTTCCCTGTTGCCTCCTATCTAGCACCCTTACTCCCCTTCAATCCATCCTTAACTCTGCTGCCCATCTGATTCACCTCTCTCCTCGTTACTCCTCTGCCTCTCCCATTTGCCAATCCCTTCACTGGCTGCCCATTACCCCCACCGGACTCATGTGGCCGTAAGATGTACTGTAGTTGCCACGTCTCCAGTCCCCTGAACAGACAAATTTTGTGGTATATGTTCCAGGACAGGAAGCAGTGGAATGACATTGGTAATCCCATAGTCCCGGTGACTGACAAATCACGTGGCCTCCTGAAAGACCTTGAGCAAACGGCAGGTGTCACGCATGAACTGCCACTGGCTGACATAAAAATTGTACAGTGGAGTATCCCTGTTCGCTTGGATCATCAATAAATCATTAATGGCCTTTCTCTGTTCATAGATTTCTGTCTATTTTGCTCTGTTCATTAATTTCTCTATTTTGCTCTGTTCATAGTTTTATCCCTGTTTTGCTCTGTTCATAGATTTCTCTCTGTTTTTCTCTGTTCATAGCTTCTCTGTTCTGTTCAGCTCAAGGAGGGTGTGCTTGACAGTATAGGAATGACTAAAATGCAAGCAAAGTTTCTTGGCCAGTTCTCTGAACAGTGCAGAGTCCACCACTTGAAAAGGGAGGACTGCAGTAACACCAAGTTGGACAGGAGTACGGTCAGCTTCTGCACCTTGGGATGGCTAGACGCATACTGCTGTCTTTTGGCAATCGTTTTGGTGAATGACTGCTGGCAACATGAGTGGCGAGGAGCAGGAACATCTGGACCGGTAGATGATGGGAAAGACAGACAACTCCCTTCAGCAGAGGTGGTGGAGCCTTCGCTTGAAATGGGAGGCGTGCCACTGGGTGCTTCTGCTGCGGCAGGATGGACCACCACATCTGAGACACGTTTTTCCCAGGCCACTGTATGGTGACGCTGTATATGTTGACGCAGGACTGTGCTGCCAATGTTAGGTCCCTGGCCATGCTTTACTTTCTGCCCACAGATTCTACATATAGCCTTGTTCGCCTCCTCTGGTGTCTTGGCCAAAAAATTATGTGAACCGAGAATCTCAAAGTTTTTTCAAGTATGATAGTAGCATAAATGCTTCTTTAAGGCTTTCCACGTAATGTATTGCCCTTTTTGCAGTAGTGTGCCGCTGGTAGTGGTGTGCGTGTGTACATGTATATATATATATGTGTGCCGCAGACCTGCCAGTGGCACCCAGGTTCGCATATGTTTTTTCAGAAATGTTTTTTTGTGCAGAACCATACGTTATATTTGGTGTATATTGATTTTAACCTATATGGGGAGGAAAGGGTCCCTCCATTTTGATTTTATGCACCTGCCCACTCTTACAAGCTGTCATAAGAGGTGCAGCTTGCAGGTTGGGTTTTTTTATTTATTTTTTTCTCTCTGGATAAAGGATGTCAGTTGACCCAGTGAGAAGCTTGGAGGCTCTATTGAGAGGTAAAAGAATAGTGCAGGACTGCCCTATTTGAGATCACGTTGAAAGTCGTGGGCAGCTTAAACATCTTTTGATCAAATTATGTGAACCGAGAATCTGAAAGTTTTTTCAAGTATGATAGTTGGCAAAAAACTGGCACACCGCCGAGTAGGCGATTTTACCACCAATGCTCCGCATTGACTGACTGTTACCGCCGCTGCCTTGGAAAGGCCCTGTGCCGCTACTTTCTGGGACCTGCAAAGTGGGTGGTCTACATTGTGGCCGTTTGACTCCTGACCTCGCACTGTTGCCATCCTGATGACTCCCGGCCACACTAACGACTTGCCGGCTGCACCACTGTCTGATTTGCATAAAATGATATACTCCAGCTTGCTTAGAAGTAGCATTAAGCAGATGATCCGCAGCTTATACTTTTAAAATAAAAAAATGTATTAATATTCCATTAAAAATGTGATAATACAGGGTAGGAGAGTTGTAATACAGCACCAGTGCTACAGATTGCACGACGCGTTTCGACTAATACATAGTCTTAATCATTGTGCCCCTGTGCCTTCAGCATTTAATAGTGTGGCCACATAAAAGATTGGAGAAAAAATTAAGAATGATAGGACTGGGAGAAATTTTTTTTAAATGGGTTTATAATTGGCTCTCTGATAGCAAAAATAGGGTGGTTATAAATGGAACATACTCTGGGTCACAATGGCAAGAGTCAGTACTGGGTCATCTTTTCAATATATTTTTAATGACATTGTAAACGACTTACAGAGCTGAATTTCATTGTTTTCTGATGATACAAAGTTCTTTAAGGTTATCAACACAGAAGAAGATAATAAAATATTATAGACCTTTTTAGTGAAGTTGGAGGAGTGGGAGGCAAAATGGCAAATTAAATTTATTGGGGAAAAATGTAAGGTCACGCACTTGGGCTGAGGAAACCAAATGTACAACTATGTAATAAATAGTATGATACTGGGTAAAACTATAACTGAAAAATATTTAGGGATATTGGTAGACAGTAATGTTAAATTCAGTGACCAATTCCAGTCAGCTGCTGCCAGGACAATTATAATCATGGGTTGCATCACAAATGCCCAAGACAGGAACAACATTTTGCCTCGATACTAATCACTGTTGAAGCCACACATGGAATATTATATACAGTTTGGGGTACCAGTGTATGAGAAGGAAATAGGTAAGCTTGAGCGGATGCAGAAGAGGGAGGCTTAGTTAGTTAAGGGATTGGAGGGTTTGCAGTACCAAGACAGGCTATCAAACTTAGGGATACTTAGATTGGAAAAAAGACAGCTTAGGGTTTATTTTATTACCATGTACAAATATGTGAAAGGACAAATCTCTTGCATGATCTTTTTACACCTAGGCCTGTAACAATGATAAGGGGATATCCTATATAGGAATAAAGGATTCAGCATTATAACAGACGAAGATTCTGTTCTGTTAGTCTAGCTAAAATTGGTACTGATTGGCTGAAGTACTAATCAGAGGGATAAACAGTAAACACAGATCATAAGTGAGTGCAAAGGTGAGCATATATATTTTTTTTATTTAATACATTTGCGACCTGTCGTTATTTTGTTTAGTTGGACGACCTCTTTAATGGACTAACTATGGCCTATTTGGGACATTTGGTCTGCCAGGAAAACATTTATTAGTGGAAAATAACAGAATTAGACAGAAAGTGAAGATTAGATAAAAAGCCCCTATAGATTACACAATGTAACACTTGCCCCATGGTAAACAAGTTATCAACACACGCAATGGGAATAAAGGGAGCAACATAGTTGGTAGAAAAGTAAGAATTTTTCATTTAGACATAGGTGTCCCAATAACTGATTCCCTTTAAACCTCATCATTCTCTGTCAACTACCATAAATGAGTAAAAACACATTTATGTTAAAGAATGTATTTAAAGCAATGTAGTACACATCATTAATTTTATACATATTTTTTCTGTTTTTGTTCCCTTTTTAATTTTATTTTCTGTACATTGTTTTGGAAGGAGTTATACTGGTCAAAGCTGCTGACTAAATGTATAAGCAATTTTTCAGATATTTGCTTTACAGTAGACACATGGAGAAATTAAATTGGTAGTCTTGAGGCTCAACAATTATTATAGCACTATGCTTTAGGGAAATTCTACCAAGACATTTTACATGACTCAAGTAGGAGGGAGGTAAATAATACTATAGCATTTAACAAATTAACACTCTGCTGTCATTATAGACTAATTGAAATAAAGTTAGCACCAGGGGCGTAACTAGAGAACCCAGGGCCCCAAAGCAAACTTTTGGATGCCCCCCCCCCCTCGCCCACCTCCCTGACCACGACCATGTACCAGGACATGCTGTTAGATAATGTAGATAATACAAGGGGAAAATACCTCACCATACATCTCACCATCATACTGCTACCAAGAAAATACCACAATACTAAGACCAGCATTACCAATAACACTACTACATAAAGACCTGATTATACCGCCAGAACATGACTACAAATTACCACCAAATAGTGATTGAATAATACCCCTACACTATTACTGATCAGTACACAAAGACCAATACTGTCTAATAATAATATATGATAATATAGTGACCATATAGTGGTATATACCAGTGTACACAGGCTCTGCAGACTGTATATAACCACCATACAGTGACATATAGTGGTAGACACCAGTGTACACAGGCTCTGCAGACTGTATATTACCTCCATACAGTGACCATATAGTAAGTGTACACAGACTCTGCAGACATATAAGTGATTACAGTGTAGTTACATCTTGTGACTCACAGGTGACGTTTCTCTGACCAGTCGTTGACTTTCTCTTTTGTCCTGCATCCGGTCCAGTCCGCCATCATGATGACATCTCCTGACCACTTGTCCCTGCAGATTTAGACACAAATATCTTAGAATCCTGACTTTTCCAGCACCTGCCCCCCTGGCTATATGGGGTCCATTTAGGCAGGCAGGGTTTAGATAGGATATATGGGTCCCCTAATATGCTAGGTTTAGGTAGCCAATTGTGGGCCCGTATAGGCAGGCAGGCATTAGGTAGCTATAGGGAGCCATACAGGTAGACAGGGGTTAGGTGGGCTATAGGGGCCATATAGGTAGGGTTTAGGTAGCTAAAGTGGCCCCATATAAGTAGACAGGCAGGCTTGTGGGGGTATACGGCAGGCATGTGGGGCTGTATAGGCAGGCATCTGGGGGCTGTATAGGCAGGCATATGGGGGGCTGTATAGGCAGACATATAGGGGGCTGTATAGGCAGGCATATAGGGGGCTGTATAGGCAGGCAGGCATTTAGGGGCTGTATAGGCAGGCAATATAGGGGGCTGTTTTAGGAAAGGGGCATATAGGAGGCTGTACAGGCAGGCAGGGCATATAGGGGGCTGTATAGGCAGGAGCATATAGGGGGCTGTATAGGCAGGCAGCCATATAGGGGGTTGTATAGGCAGGCATATAGGGGGCTGTATAGGCAGGCATATAGGGGGCTGTAAAAGGCAGGCATATAGGGGGCTGTATAGGCAGGCAGGCAGGCTATATAGGGGGCTGTATAGGGCAGGCATATAGGGGGCTGTATAGGCAGGCGGGCATATAGGGGGCGGTAGAGGCAGGCAGGCATATAGGGGCTGTATAGGCAGGCAGGCATATAGGGGGCTGTATAGGGCAGGCAGGCATATAGGGGGCTGTATAGGCAGGCAGGCATATAGGGGGCTGTATAGGGCAGGCAGGCATATAGGGGGCTGTATAGGGCAGGCAGGCATATAGGGGGCTGTATAGGCAGGCAGGCATATAGGGGGCTGTATAGGGAGGGGGCTGTATAGGGCAGGCAGGCATAGAGATGGCTGTATAGGGCAGGCAGGCATATATGGGGCTGTATAGGCAGGCAGGCTGGGAGCAGGTAAAATAAGAAATCCCTTACTTACCTCGGTCAACGCTCCCCCGATGCGCCGCTCGCTCCGCTCTGCTGCTCTTCCTGCAGCCTCTACGCGGGCGGCGTGGTGATGTGACGTCACCGTGCGCCCACGTGACCACAGAGCACCGGCAGGGGACGTAGCAGAGCAGAGCGATCGGCGATCCGTTCTGCTGCCTCCAGGTAGCGCTGCCTCTGAACGCTCGGGTCGGAGGGCCCGGGCGATCAGAGGAAGTATGCGCCGGGCCCCGCAGCTCCCCACCCGCCGCAGTGAACTGTTAGGTTCACTGCCGGCAGGCCCAGGAGTGGCATAACCGGGGTAGCAGATGCGGTAGCAGCTGCCCCGGGGCCCCCCTAAGCGCAGGGTCCCCGTAGCAACTGCTACCCCTGCTACCCCGGTAGTTACGCCCCTGGTTAGGACTAATAAAACATAACAGGTATTCTGATACTGTAGCCTAAAAAATGTATAAAATACTCTACACGGTTCTGTGCATACTCAACTAGTTAAGTTTTATGTATACATATAGTTTTCAGACTGAGGTGCTTAGGGCCGAAAAGAGGAGTTTATTTTAGGGGCCCACTTTTCCTTGCTGTTTCCGCCACCTGTACGGTGTTATACAGATGACCATATATCACCACCACATAGGGACTGAATAATACCACCACACCCTGACCACATATAACCACCACATAGTGACTGAATCATACCTCCACACCATGACCACATATCACCACTATATAGAAATTTAAAAATACCTCCACACCATTACTGAGTATAAACCGTTACACTTTGCACACATAAGTGATTACAGTTCGGGTACATTTAGTGACTCACAAGTGATGTTTCTCTGATGAGTCGTTCATGTTCCCTTTTCTTCTCCATCCGGACCACATCATACGGACTTCTCCTGGCCAACACTTGTCCCTGCAGATTTGGACACAAATATCTTAGAATCCTCACTTTCCCAGCAACTCCTTACTTATAGGTATATAAGTAGTGTTGAACGATTATTATCGAACAACTTGAAATCGGCACGGTATTTACGTTGATCGGATTTTTTAGATCACGCGATAATTTAGGTTAAAATCTGTGCATAATCTATTAATATCGCGCCATTTTCGGCGCTTCCTGTCATTTTGGAGGCCAGCAAATCAGTTTACAGAATAGAGCAGGGTGAGCTGTGTGTGCGACGTCATGACTGGGATGTGTATGGTTGCGATTGGCTGGAGAAATCATATGACCTCGTTTTACATAGAACAGCCCTTCCTGTTCATGATCAGTGTGTGTCAGTATCCTCAAAGCAGTAGGACGTGCGCTCTGCCTCTGTGCAAACAGCTCAGCAAAATTATTCTATTTGTTCACAGAGACAGCTCTACTTTTAGCTGTGATCCTTAGAACTTAGGTTGATCAGAGATTTGCAGATTTTAGGTAGTTAGGCTGAGAATTTCAAAGGAGCATTTAGCCCTGTACAGTAACGGGAGGAAGCGGGAGGGGGTGGGGGGGCACGGGCGAACACAGACAAGCTCTTTAAAGAATACTGGATATTGTGCACTCAGACTTAGTGTAGACATTGCATTGCAATAGCTTTATTATTAACAGTTTTCTGTTGATATATTACTTGGATATTGGGCAGCCTGAACTTATATTAGGACACGGATCTTTTCTAGTAACTGCAGGTCTATTTGTTAGGTGCAAAACTCCACTTTTATTATCAGTATACATTTTTGCCCAGTCCAGCTTTATTGATAGAGGTACTTTGAAGTTAAATTTGAATCCAGCAATTTTGTAGTCACCACAGGTGTATTGATAGGTGCCAAAAATACCTTTTATTATCCGTATACATTTCAGATACGTGTTTTTTTTCACTTTGGAACAGGCCAGCTTTGATGATAGAGCCACCTTGCAGTTAAATTTGAATCCAGCAATTGTGTAGTCACCACAGGTGAATTGATAGGTGCCAAAAATACCTTTTATTATCCGTATACATTTCAGATACGTGTTTTTTTCACTTTGGCGCAGGCCTGATTTGTTGATAGAGCCACCTTGCATTTAAAATTTTGAATAAAAGCAATTTTGTAGTCCCCACAGGTGTATTGATAGGTGCCAAAAATACCTTTTATTATCCGTATACATTTCAGATAGGTGTTTTTTCACTTTTGACCAGTCCAGCTTTGTTGATAGAGACACCTTGCAATTAAATTTCAATATAGAAATTTTGTTTTGATTTGAGGGATTTGAGAATAGCTGTGATTTGCCGTCTTTTAATAAGAGACGTTCCAAAACTCTTCCATACCCTCTCAAATTTTATCTTTCTGAACATGGAGCGAAATGAAGGTGGTAAGCGAGAAAAGAGGGGGGTAGGACATGGGAGGTAGAGGTACGAGAGAAGGTGCTCCTTCCAGTGCTGGCGACAACACGCAAGCCAGCGGATTGTCGGTTGCAGGACCGTCAGGCCTGTCATCGCTGGTTTACGCCCTGTGAATCTCAGTAACGAACAGCGTCGCCAATCTGTTCTTCATGGTTAATGCAACCTGCATCCAGCGTCCCTTTCCTCCTCGTCCTCCCAGTTTACGGGCCCCAAATGTCATCATCGATCATTTAGCATCCGTCCAGAATGAAGCGAAAAGGGAGCCCAAATGTCAACTCGTGTACCCACCACTGTGGATAATCCATTTTCTGAAAACCTCTTTGATGACAAAATGCGGTTGGGGTCAGAATGTATGTTAAAAGATCAAGAGGCCATAGAGGAGGATTTTCTCTGCTCTGACGCCCAGTTACTGATGCCATCAGAGGAGGAGAAGGAAGCCGGTCAATCGGCAAAAATCCCGGGCGGTCGGCAATGCCTTGCAGTCCCTCTGGCTTGTAGCCCGCAGCTCCTGGATGCAGAATGTCAGGACGACGAAGTCACCTGTGTTGATGATGATGATGACGACATTGCGGATTCAACGTGGTCTTTTCAGCAGAATTTGCTTGCGAGCGCTTTATCACTGGACGAGGAGGAAGACGATGGGGTAGTGTCAGTATGGGTCCCACCTCAAAAAGGGAGAGGGCGGTCGCAGAAGTCCGCTGATATGATTCCGCCGCCACGTTCAGCCGAAACCCCCCTCCTCGCTTATCGCCGTCAAAAAGGTCCAGGACCTCTCAAGCCTGGGACTTCTTTGAGCAAGCCTCTGATTCACCCAGCGATGTCATATGCCGCCTTTGCCGTAAACGCATAAGTAGAGGCAAGAATCTTAGGTGTTTAACCACCACCAACATGTCTAGTCACATGCAGCGAATGCATGAGTTGAAATGGAGGCAACACTTGGCCAAAAAAAGCTAGACCGACGCCGGGCTTCCAACCACTGTCACACCCTCTGTCTCCGCCTTTCCTCTCCTCCTCCACCCCCACCAAGCGTTCCTTAGCTGCCCATGTCTCTCAGAGTCATGATCAGGGATAAGCCTCCGCTTCAGCCCCCACCGTCGCCGAGTACCACCAGCACCACCAGAGACCCATCCTCCCCCTTCTCCTCCCGCCAGTTTGACGACCTGCATGCTGTACAGCGGACAGTCTAGCAGCCAGCCTTCTGTCTTCCAGGTTTGGGAGCAGAAGAAACACTTAACCCAAACCATCCAAAGCCAAAAGCCTGAATGTCGGCATTTGCAGGTCTTGGCCTTGGAAATGTTGCCTTTCCGTCTGGTGGACACAGATGGGTTCCGCCACATCATGACCCTTGCCTGCCCCCAATACCCGATGCCGAGCAGGCATTTCTTTGCTAGAAAAGCTGTCTCCGCCCTGGCCAACCACGTGTCATCTAAAATTTCAAGCGCGTTGTCTGCATCTTTGTCCGGAAAAGTCCATCTGACCACCGACACATGGATAGTAAGCAGGGCCCACGGCCGTTATATCTCTGTGACAGTCACTGGGTGAGCTGGGTGGATGTCTCTGGTGGTGACGGTGGCTCTCAGGCTCGGTGCACGCTCTTCAAAACCGCAGGGATGGTGCAGGGCTCTTTCCCCCAAGGTCCTCTGGTGGCATCAAGTGCCCAGAGAAACCAGGCCGTTTTGAAATTAATCTGTCATGGAGACCGTCCACACACAGGTCAGGAGCTGCAGACGGCTCTCCGCAATGAGACCGAGCGCTGGCTGGGTGACAAGAAGCTTGTGCCAGGCAAGGTGGTTTGCGATAACGGTCGAAATCTGCTGGCCGCCCTTAAGAGCGGTAGGCTGGAGCACATCCCTTGCCTGGCACATGTCATGAACCTTGTCGACCAGAAATTTCTAAAGAGCTACCTTGGTCTGGACTGCCTGCTGAAGAAGGCTCGAGGTCTGAGTTCGCACTTCCGCCATTCACACCCTGCTTCATCCCGCCTGGCTGTGTTGCAGCGTCAGCTCGGCCTCCCCGTCAACCGTCTCATTGTTGACAAGGCAACACGCTGAAATTCCACCCTCCACATGCTCCAGCGATTGTGGCAGCAGCACAATGCCATTACGCAGTACGAAGTGACACATGGCCTGACAAGCAGCGATGCGGACCTCGGGGTTGTTGAGCCCCCGAGAGTGGGGGCAGGTGAAAGAGCTCTGCACATCCTTGCCAGTTTTGAAGAAGCCACCAAAATGGTCAGTGTGGACAATGCCCTTTTCAGCATGAGAATTGTGGTGATCTTAGTTCTGGAACGATCGTTGGCCCACTCTGAAAAAACAGGTCCCGCCAGCGACGGAGGAGGGACGGACACAGATGCGGACACGGAGCCTTTCTCTCCGTCAAATCCACAAGGCCCGACAGTTTCACAATTTCATCGGCCTTCATTAGGCAGTGGTTTTGGATCCAGGGCTAGTGCAAGGTGGCGCATCAGCTCTCAGGGTGCATCATCTCAGGCAAGTCAGGGCTGTGTTGAAGCTGTGCCGGAGGAAGCGGAGGAGGAGGAGGAGGGTTATTGTAGACACGACGTTCCCGACGTCCTGCCTTGGAAAGAGGTTGGCGCAAATTTGAGGCGGATGAGGAAGATCAGTTTGCTAGTGCCCCTCGACCCAGAGGCTTGGGCAATCAAGGCTCCATCTCTCACATGAGTGCTTGGATGCTCCATTTTCTCCAACATGATCCTCGCATTAAGGCCATCAAAATGAACAACAGTTACTGGGGGGCCCAAACCCTCCGGGTTTCCCCCGGGTACAAAACAAATTTCTCAGAACTTCCTTCCACCCCCCCAAATAGAGAGTAAAATGCAGGAAATGGAGACCTTGCTGATTGATAAACTGGAGACATCTGTTGCGTCTGCTTCACGTTCCTCAAATGTCACGGTAGAAAAAACATCAGCGACATGACAGCAGTAGGTGCCAAGTGGCGTAGCGGCAGCAGCAGGCAGGTGGCAGAAACCTAATGGGTGACTTCTGGCAATCTTTTTTTTACCACCTCACCAACCCATGCAATTCAAGGCACACATCCAAACCCGAGACCAGCTTAGATCTTGGTGCACAACTATCTGCGTCTCAACACCGATGTTTTTGTATGTGTTCCGGACCCAAAAGGGCTTCCGGAGGATGGCCCGAGCTCGCTCGCCAAGCAATAGAGGTGTTTTCTGCCGGAAGCCCGCGTCATATCTGAGGGACCTTCAGCACAGCTGGAGGAGTCATTTTCAGACAAACGCATCAGCTTTCCACGATAATGTGGATCGTTTTTTTCTTTCATCAAGATGAATCAGGCATGGATCTCTGATGATGTTGTGGCCCCAATTTCCCGGGTCACCCATTAGTTGCCGGTGTACTTCACATTCCTCTTCAAACAGAAACGGTCCTCTTGAAAACTTTTTTTAAAATGATCATTTCTTACTGCAATTTGTATTCTCAGTTCCCAACAGTTCATTTTGCTGGTTTTGCTGTGAGGAGACTGTAAAAGACAGCAATGTTTCATGACATTACCATATTCAATTTACTCACTTTATCCCTTTTTTAAGTTTTCGCATTGGTCAATGGTTTTGAGGTCATGTTGGGTGTGAGATACAGCTATAATCGTGGTCCTTTGGAAAAAGAAATGTGGCTTCTAAGTGGCATTTCTCCATCACAATTTTTAATAGGGGGTGAGAAGTCATATTTATTTAAATTTTTTTGGGGTCATGTTGCTGTGGATTCAGCTTATAAACATGGCCTTTGGAACAGAAATGTGGCTTTTAAGTGACATTTCTCCCTCACAATTTTTAACAGTGGTGAGAAGTCATTTTTTTAATTTTTTGGTCATGCTGCTTTGAAGTGCAGCAATACTACAGGTCCTATTATAAAAAAAATGTTGTTTTAACAGACATTTGTTCTTCACAATTTTTCAAAAGTGGCTCAAGGGTCATGTTTTGAAATGTTGGGGGCATTTTGCTGTGACATGCAGCTATTTCTACAAGTCCTATTCTAAAAAAATTTTTGTTTTATCAGACATTTGTTCTTCACAATTGTCCAAGTGGCTCAAGGGTCATGTTTTGAATTTTTGGGGGCATTTTGCTGTGACATGCAGCTATACTACAGGTCCTATTATAAAAAAAAAAATTATTTCTAACAGACATTTGTTCTTCACAAATTTTCAAAAGTGGCTCATGGGTCTTTTTTTGAATTTCTGGGGGCATTTTGCTTTGAAATACAGCTAGATTACAGGTCCTATTGTAAAAAATGTGGTTTCTAACAGACATTTGTTCTTCACAATTGTCAAGAGTGGCTCAAGGTGCTGTCAAAAACAGGAATAGGTATGACACTGTTAATGGACACATATTACAAAATTGACTTGTTTTTGAAGATCTTTAACATAGCTTTTCAATCCCTGTATTGAGACAAGCCCATTTAATACAATTAAAAAAGAGAAAAAAAAACATGGTGGGATTCCCTCCTATTTTAAAAATGTGTTTTCTGAATTAAACTACTAAAAAACATTCCTGTACAAAATAGCAGGTAAAAAAAATACAAATAAATTTACAAGGGAGGTACAGGAAAACTTGACCAGATGTTGGTTATTAAGGGGACATGGAGTATGGGCACGGACAGAGAACAAAGAACAGAGGAAATTTCCTTCCAGCACATTGAGTAAAATGAGGGAAAAAAAATGCACGAAAAAGGGCATCTGGGTGGAACAGGGCGTTAACCACCAGTATTTCCAAGTGAAGCTCAAATTTGGGCCGCATCTACGGAGGGGCAAGCGCTACCAGGTTTTTGACTGTGTATGAGGAAGGCTGGAGGTCTTTTCCTCACACTTCCGCTTCCACACTCTACTTCAGCACGACTGTTTTGTTGCTGCATCATAAGGGCATTTTTTCCGTGTTAATAGATGAGGACGCCAGCCTGGGCTCTCCCCCGCACCCCCTATAACTCCGGCCTGGCAGCTGAACCTGCGTGTTAATAGTGACAGACGTAGCCCGGGCTCTCACCGCCCCCACCGTAAGTCTGGCCCTGGCAGCTGGACCCCCGTGTTAATCGATGACAGACGCTAGCCAGGGCTCTCACCGCCACACCCCCCTGTAAATCTGGCCCTGGCAGCTAGACCTCCGTGTTAACAGATGGCTGACGGCAGCCACTGGTTTCACCGTTAGGGGCAATCGGAGACTTAAATTTTCTCTAAAAAATCAGATTTTGAAAAAGGTGATTTTCTGTGTGGTTAAGTAGTGTCAAAAAGGGGGTTCAGGGCGGACACAAATTGCACCCAAATTTTAGGCTTAAAATTTTCTGGGGCTGGAGTCACTATGGGGTCACAAACATTTGATCTCCCGGGGAGTCTGTCCTAATCACTGAAGAAGGATTTTTGGGGGAAAAAATGAAACCATTGAATTGATTGGCTGAATCACTCTCAGTAGCCCGGAGGGCAAATGTCTTCTCAACTAAGAAGTGTTTTGGGGATGATTAGGATATTTTTTTTTACTTATGGGGTGTGCGAACGAATTAACACATCTACAGTTTAGAAAAACCTTTAAAAACTGCAGGGATGGCTGTATATTGTTGTTATCACACTTGAAAAAAAAGCAAATGATAATAATGTAAAAACTATAAATAAAACTTCCCTAAAAAAATTCTGTAAACAAAGTCGTTAAAAAATCTTAC
>JAODAL010054018.1:0-24897 GCA_025379985.1 Phyllomedusa bahiana | reverse complement strand
TTTTGAGTGATTTTAAAAATTGGGGAAATTACTTTGCCCAAGGCTCTTTTCTTTGAAACTATCCACAACCATCAGAAAGAAATCCCTTCTAGTGTGGGTCTTCCATTAATATAGGTAGATAATTTAGAAAAATTCTTTTGATTTGAAAAAATTGGGGAGTATAATCCAACACTCGAATGGGTTTCTGGTTTCCCAGTAGATCTATTGCTCTGCCTATTTTGATAAACCAACTGGTTTCTGTCTTTGGAGGCTAAAATATTTTGTGCACGTTTTAACATCCAATTTGGATATCCACGTTGGGACAATCTATCTCGGATTTGTCTAGACTCTGTCAGATAGTCTCCATCATTGCTGCAATTCCTTTTAGACCTGATCATTTCCCCAATGGGTATGGCCTTATGTACATGTTTCGGGTGGAAACTTCTAGAATGCAGAATTGTATTCCCTGCAGTACTCTTACGGTGGGTCCTAGTTTCAACACAACATCCTGGTGTCCCAACAAGGGTCAAATCCAGAAAATTTATTTCAACTGGATCCACCGCATGGGTGAAATGCAAATTGAAGACATTGTTATTCAAAAAGAAAATGAACTGTGGTATGGCAGATACATCGCCCCTCCATATGAACAGGAGGTCGTCGATGTATCTGCCATACCAGAAGATGAAATCAACAAAGGGATTTTCAGGGGTATAGATCTATAAATGCTCCCACCAAGCCATGACCAAATTCGCCAGGGATGGCGAGAATTTAGCCCCCATAGAGACTCCCCTTACTTGAAGATAAATTACCTGATTGAAAGAAAAAAAATTGTGACTCAACAAGAATTCCGCTACCCTAACAACAAATTCAGAGTATTCAGGTGTGTAATCGGTATTGTAATCTGTAATCTAGTATCCATGAGATGGCCTGGGCATCTGATGACCGTTTAAACCGTTGGTCATCTGATGCCCAGGCCATCTCATGGATACTAAAGCAGGTCTTGAAGAGTTTAGAACATATCAATTGGGATCAAGATATGGCCTGGCTTACCTGTGACGTGGAAGCGTTATATCCCAGTATACCCCATCAAGTGGCATTGTCGGCCCTCAGGTTTCACTTTTCACGCTATACAGATTACACACCTGAATACTCTGAATTTGTTGTTAGGGTAGCGGAATTCTTGTTGAGTCACAATTTTTTTTCTTTCAATCAGGTAATTTATCTTCAAGTAAGGGGAGTCTCTATGGGGGCTAAATTCTCGCCATCCCTGGCGAATTTGGTCATGGCTTGGTGGGAGCATTTATATATCTATACCCCTGAGAATCCCTTTGTTGATTTCATCTTCTGGTATGGCAGATACATCGACGACCTCCTGTTCATATGGAGGAGCGATGTATCTGCCATACCACAGTTCAGTTTCTTTTTGAATAACAATGTCTTCAATTTGCATTTCACCCATGCGGTGGATCCAGTTGAAATAAATTTTCTGGATTTGACCCTTGTTGGGACACCAGGATGTTGTGTTGAAACTAGGACCCACCGTAAGAGTACTGCAGGGAATACGATTCTGCATTCTAGAAGTTTCCACCCGAAACATGTACATAAGGCCATACCGATTGGGGAAATGATCAGGTCTAAAAGGAATTGCAGCAATGATGGAGACTATCTGACAGAGTCTAGACAAATCCGAGATAGATTGTCCCAACGTGGACATCCAAATTGGATGTTAAAACGTGCACAAAATATTTTAGCCTCCAAAGACAGAAACCAGTTGGTTTATCAAAATAGGCAGAGCAATAGATCTACTGGGAACCAGAAACCCATTCTAGTGTTGGATTATACTCCCCAATTTTTTCAAATCAAAAGAATTTTTCTAAAATATCTACCTATATTAATGGAAGACCCCACACTAGAAGGGATACTTTCTGATGGTTGCTGGATAGTTTCAAGAAAAGCATGCACATTGGGCAACGTAATTTCCCCAAATTTAATATCTACTCATAATCCGCAACGAACTTGGTTAGCGCAGAAGGGTTTTTTTTAAATGCGGGGGATGTCCCTGCCGCACGTGTAAGTATGTACACACTACAAAAACGTTTACTGATAATCAAAACAATAAGATCCACAACATAAAGAGCTTTATTAATTGTAATTCCAAGCACGTAGTATACTTAGCACAATGCACTATTTGTAACCTACAATACGTAGGTAGCACCTCTAGAAAAGTTAAGGTGCGTTTTCTGGAGCATCTCAACGATATATCCAATGCATCTATCAGGAATAGATCCAATTTATCTAACCACTTTAGAGAGGTGCACAATTCCGATTTGCGTGGATTGTGCATAACGGGAATTGAGAAAGTTTTCCAACCAACCCGAGGTGGAGATATAAAGCGAGTCCTAAATGATAGGGAAGCCTTTTGTATTTTTTCTTTGAATACGTCAGTGCCTCATGGTTTGAATTTATGGAGAGAATTAATGTTTCATTATTGAAGTTTATATGACCACTAGGTTTTTGTTTTTTTTTACATTTATTGCATTATACTTTATTATCATTTTGTGGCATTCTTTATGTGGCTTCTTTCTTGGGCTATGGTCTGATCTATGTTTTACAGAGTATACATGGGTCAAGTAATGTTGGTTTCCCAGTTCTGTTTCTTTTATAGGGATAACTTTTGTACGCCTGTCTGTCATCCTTAGATAGGATAATGTTCCCTAATTACGATATATTTTAGCACTGCGATATACCTTTCTCCCAGATAGGTCCGTCCCGTATTGCCAGCTCTATAACTATTACGTCTTTCTGCGCATGTCTGCTCACTCGTCACGGACTGGAGGCAGTTCTTTAGCTGCCGGTTCCGGACGTCATGGCGCTTCTGCGCACATCCGGAAGTAAACGTCATCCGTAAGCCGCTCATAGGTTACGGGCGGCTTTATGCCTGCCCTTACCAGCTTTAGACATCATAGTGCTAATCCGCATTCTCGGACAGTATTTCCGGCCGGATGCCACATATCCAATTGATTTCTTGAATCGGAGTGTCCACAGCTGTCGAGGATGATAATCAGGTAACTCACCAATGATTTTATAGTGTGGGATATATAAGAGTGTTTGGTATATCATGTCTGCATGCTATGATTAAGGGTGTTGCTTCACCCGAAACGCGTAAGCCGACCTACATTGTTTGAGGCTATCTTTGCACTTGGGAACGCGTGTTATTTTTATCATGCTTCAATAAAGTATCAAGTTTTATTGCATCCTCCCTGGTGGGTATCGCTGCATCAACTAGCACAGGAGAGCTACACCTGTGGTGCGCCATGTGCATGAGTTCTATGAACGGGATTATGGCACCCTGAGATTCAATGATATTGAGATCATTCCATCACCCATCTGGAGGGGAACTTGGGAAAATAAGATCCTCTGGAGACATATGGAGACTCTACAACCACTTGGTCTCTATGAAGCCCTTTCTTTTAGTTGTTTTATTTGATTTCTTCCATTTGACTTATGGTATCTTATTGTTGCATCCTTTCTCCAAAATAGGCCATTTCTACTGAGAATTGCACCTTGGGTTATCATCTGGACATATTTGTGATCCAATAATCCCTAACATTTTAATATGTAGAAATGGGAATACCACATGCCGTGTGGACCTATGTTATATAAGTCCCTCAATTTTTGGGCATCGGGATCTTTTGGCCTCTGTATTTTTCCGCTCCAATGTTTGTGAAGTCATAATTCTCCCGCATATGGACTGGCTGATCCAGTGATAGGATTTATGTTGATCTGGAGATGTCATTGGGATGCACACGTTAGGTGGATTGTGGCCACTGTCTATATACTTACCTGCCACGTTCATGTGCATCTGGATCTGTTATCATAATGCACATGCCAGGTGTTTGGTGTATTTACCTGCCATGATTAATGTGAGATAGATCCTTACATTAACATGATTGTATCATTATTAGAGATGGGCGAAGTTCTCAAAAATTCGATTCGGTCACTTCGCCGAATTTCCCGACAAAATTTATTTCAGTCCGAATTACTTTGGGATGAATCGCGTTAAAAAACAGCTATTTCCAGGCTGCACAGAGCCTGCAGGGTGCTGTAGAATGTTGTGCCATGCTAGAGGGAGCTTGGTTTGGTCTTCATACAATGTTGTGTTTTAGTATGACACGCATAGATGCTGTGGCTCTTAGAATCGCCTCACTATAAAATTCCCTGGGCACTAAAGAGGGCAAAACTGACCAAAAAACTCAAGCGGGAATGTAGCCTGCTAAAGTCATGGCAGCGAAAGCTGGAAAAAAACAAGGTTTGAGGGCTCAGTGGCAACATTTAGTGACAGAGTGTGGAGGTGACGGAAGCAGCCCCAGCAGCATGAGGTCAGAGAGTGGCACAATGACATTCTGGAGGTGGCAAAAACAGGGGGTATGACCACAGAGTGGCCCCAATGACCAGTGTGTAGGTTCGGGCAGGCACAGCAGCAGCATGATGTCAGACAGTGTGACAATGACATTCTGGAGGTGGCAAAAATAGGAGTAGGCTGCAGAGTGGCGCAATGACACAGTGTGGAGGGCACAGCAGCAGCCACAGCATCAGCATGAGGTCATTAAGTAGCACAATGACATTCTGGAGGAGGCAAAACAGTAGTAGGCCACAGAGTGGCACAATGACAGAGGGGTGGAGGTCACGGCAGCAGCAGCATGAGGTCAGAGAGTGCACAATGACACAGTGTGGAGCAGGCAGCAGCACAGCAGCAGCATGAGGTCAAACAGGGCACATTGACAAATTCTGGAGGTGGCAAAACAGTAGTAGGCCAAAAGAGTGACAATGACAGAGAGTGGATGGTGACGCCAAACAAGATGAGGTCAGAGGTGGCAATGACACAGGTGGGTGTATGGGACCAGCAAAAGCGAGCGCAAGGTCAAGAGTGGAAAAATGACGAGTGTGGAGGTGGGGGCAATACCCCCTGGGAAAGATGGTGGGAGGGAGTGGAGAAACTGGCAGCAATGTGTGGGGTCAGGCGGGTGGCGGGCTCAGAAAAGTGGCTGAGGCAGGGTTTGAACTTGCTCATTTCTCCAGTTTGGGTGGGGCGTAGGGGCTGGTGGTCTGACGACTAAGGCATTGGTGTGTGGAAATCCGGCCCACCCACCCCTGATTCTCATGAAAAAGGGTCAGTCTTTCCCACATTTCCCGTGGACAAGCGGGTTCTCCTTGGGGGGAACGATGGCCCCCCCCGCACTAACCCCGCTTGATGCCCCACTAGGCCGGGCAGGACAGCTTTTCCCCTGCAAAACTCGGCAATTTTCGGCCAACATCCAGTTTGGCTGCCCCGTAGTCCGCATTCTTCTAAAAGGGGGGGCAGGTGCAATGGACCCCGGGAGATGATGGCAAAGAGAAACAGCCCCTTCTGCAAGGTGGTGGGCCTTGACTGGTTTCAATGGGTGCGAGCCACGGGCCTGCGCTGCCGGCGCAGGGGGCCACACACTGAGCCACGTTTCTCCCAGGCCAAAGGATGGTAACGCTGCTTGTGTTCGCTGCCGTGGGCCAAGTTACTCCCTGGCCACGTTCACTTTTCCCCCCAGATTCTACATTCCCATTTCGGCTCCCCTGTGCCTTAGCAAAAAAATGCCCCACCGCCGGAGCTGATTTTCCCGCCAAGCTCCGAATGAGGACTTTCTCCGCCGTGCCTCGCGAGCCCCCGTGCCTACTTTCTAACCCCTGGCCTTGGCTCCCGACCCCCTTGCTCACCCTGTGATCACAGCACACAACCCCTTTTGGTGCGCCCATGTCTGACGCCAGGCTGACGCCCTCTTTTTCCTGAGATGATGAAGTCCTTCTTCACCCCGGGTCCCCTGCGTCGGCTCATCTTACGATTTTTTTTTCCCCTCATCACTGCTGTCCTTATCACCGGGCTGGTATGCAGAGGTGACCCCCCACAGCTACCTCCCATGCCACTCTCCACTCTATATTTGCCCCCTTACTGCAAAAAGGGGGATATTTCCCCATTTCTTCCCTGCCAAGTAGCTCTGATGCCCCCCCAAATTTTCAACCTGCTAATAGTGGCGCTGAGCCGACCACTTGATCTCTGGCTGGGGAACCGGAGGACAGGGGGGTTGAAAAAGGGGAGGGCCGCTGACCGCTCCCGGGCCATGCCAACTTAAGGGTTGTGTCTGACTTCCACCGACTCTTTGGGTGGGTTGTCAGATGTCACCTGGGAGGAAGTGGATGACCTAGTCAACCAATCAAGAACCCTTGGGTTGCTGGTCAGCGCACGGCCGCTAGATGACAGCGGCAGTTGTGGCCTCACCGAGTGACCCCTGCTGTGACATCCCCTTGCTGTGCTGCAACTGGGCCTTCGCCAGGAATGTTTGTGCCACTGCCACTCGCAGGTGAAGAGCCTGCCACCTCTCTGTCTGACATACTGTTTGTTCTAAAATGTACAGACACTGTTTGATGAAGATATCTGTATATGATAAATACACACCCTGTATTTGACTCCAAACGAACCCAGAAACAAGCTTGAGTAACCCTTGGATATAAAGTGCGCTCCATAAACGGCCACTAAAAATTTACTTGTATGTGCCGTTTAAAAACACTGTGTATTTTACTGAATATAAAAGCACAAACAGGCTTAATTAACCTTCGGATATGAATTATGCTACAGGCAAAATTGTTTCTTTGGCGGTGAAAAAGAACGATTCTTTTAGTGACCACAACTGCAGAACAATGGTTAATTTACCCCTGGATGTAAATTGCGCAAAAGAAATATGCTGCCAACAATTACCAGCTTTGTAGCGTGTTAAAATGGTATGTATTTTATGGTATGGAACAACAGAAAAACTTGTAATTAACCTTCGGTTATGAATTATGCTACAAGCAAAATTTCTTCTTTGGAGGTGAAAAAGAACGTTTCTTTTAGTGACCACAACAGCAGAACAGCGCTTAATTAACCCCTGGATCTAAATTGCGCAAAAGAAATGATCAACCAAAAATGAAGTGGTATTTGGATTGTAAAAACGCTGTTTCTTTAAATGAATACAACAGGAACAGGCTTAGATATTGGATATTCAATGTGCTGAAGAACTGAGCAGATAGCATTAAAATATATATGCAGCTGCATTGGACGCACACTGGACTTCAGTTCCAATAACCCACAAAATCAGAATTAGAACGTAAGAGAAGCAGTCTCTGAGACAAGCTGTGACACCCCCCAAAAATCGCTGTAAAAAAATCAGCTCTTTAGAAACAGAAAACATAAGCAGCAGCGGCAGCACCTACCCTACTCAGTACAGTGAGAGCGGTATGAGCTCCCAGCGTCGCGCCCGGATTTATATAGTGCGGTGACTTCACAGAATCCCGCCGGTCTCTGATTGGCTTCATCTCTGCACATGTCATGTAGGCTACGCCCTTCTTCCCCCCCAGACGTCTTTGCCCCATGTAACGCCATGTGCTCGCAGTCATTTTATCAATTAAAAACACACTTCGTTCACCCGAAGTCCCCCAAACTTCGACTTTGTTCAGAATGAAAGTTTTGCTGAAATTCTAAACGAATTCCACTTTGTTACAATCAATTCGCCCATCCCTAATCATTGTACGCATGTTTATATGAAATTGTTTGGGAAGATGAAGCGATTATGCCAGGATCTAATCTACAAATAAGGAGAGAGATTTTCACTATTAAATTAAGTTACAGTTTTCATCCTTTAGCTGCCTATCTGAACGCTGTACCTAATGCATGCGCATAGAGTAATCCGATCTCTGCCGAATCCCTGCACATCTGCAGTAGTTGGTTTGAAGTCGGCAGCGTCTGATGGAAGTTACAGTACAGATGGTTTCTGTACATGTGCAGTTTGAAGCCGGCACCGTCTGATGAAAGTTATAGTACAGGTGCAGTTCGTCAAGCAGGACACTGTGTGTATATGAATAGTGTACAGGTGTCTTTGATCTCAGAGGTGAGATCTACAGGACTTAAAAGGTAGTGGAGCAGGGAAGTTTTTGACTCCCATCATCAGAGGATGACCATTTGGTGACACCATACTCCGAGAATGGTGTGTTTATCAATATAGCTGTTCTGTTGGAGATATCTATCCCACACATCTGATCACCATCCTCAAATACTTCTAGTTCATCCATCTGTCCCTTGATGAACCTTCTCTTTGAAGGTGAAATGCATTGGTACCATTTTTCTTTTCTAACGCATAAACTTTTTGCGTTGAGCATTGTGAAAGGTATGGAGCAAGGGTTTTTGTAGGGTTACCCTTATAGTAGAGCCTTTTTGGGGCAATTACCCTGTTTTTTCAGGTAAGGTGAATTCAGGGTTAGTATAGGCTTTATTCTGCCAACCTGTTCCTCGTATTATATCCAGGATTTGATCCCTGTGCTACAGATCTTGGTACTGGTAAACTGTGAGTAGGGGTTACACCCACCTTTTTATCCTCTACACTTGTGTGTATATTCTATATTTGTATTGGTATCTATAGAACTATTTTGAAGTCATTTGTATATGAATTGGGACTGTTTGTTCTCTTTTTTACAGTGTTTATTTATTAAAAGTTATGTTTTAGTCATTAGCGTGGTCTGCATGCTAGAAGAGTATGATGATGATGTTTGAATTCCAAATAAAATTCATCCCTTAAATTTATTTATTTATCCAATGCCTGTTTTGAATTTTGCCATTTAGCTCCTTGTTAGAGATCAGCAAGTTGTGCAAAAAGAAACATTGAACAGTTGGACATGTGCATTCTAAATTTAAAGAGATGGTCTAATTTAGTTAATTTGAAAAAAAAATCAAGACATTTTACAATCATTTTGAATTTTCAACCATGAGTCAAATATCCCTAATTTTTTGTGAGTAGTTTATGTCTATATGGATGGAAAGATAAAAAAAGTTATGGCTCTTACAAAGCAGAGAGGAAATAACAACAACAAAATAATCTGAAAATAGCTGTGTCCTTAAGGGATTAAAACCCTTTTATTGCTTTGCATTGTGTTTACTACGAAAGGTGCTATATTATGGCTTCACACAGGTCAGAGTTTGTACAGGGCTATAGTATAGTCAACAGAAAGGCAGATTTTGGCCAACATGTTGCCTGCACTGTATGCAGGACTATATTTATTATTATTAGTATTATTATTATTATTATTATTATTATTATTATCATTTATTTTGGAGCACCCTTGATTCCAGGGCGCTGTGCATTTCAGGCGGGTACATAAATAACATTGGTCAAACAATTACAAAGTGACAATAAGTGACTAACAACTGGTACAGAGGAAGAGAGGTTCCCTGCCGCGCAGGGCTTACAATTTACAGGGAAGGGGTGAAGGGAAAGAAGGTGGGGGGCAGACATATTTGTGGGGCGGAGAAGTGCAACACGGTTAATGTTGGTTATAGGCAATCCTGAAGAGGTAGGTTTTCTGGTTACATTTGAAGCCGGTGAGAGAGGGGGAGAGTCTGAGGTGTTGGGGCAGTGAGTTCCAAAGTGTGGGGGAAGCACGAGAGAAGTCTTGGAGACGGTTATGTGGGGAGGTGATAAGAGGAGAGCAGAGGAGAAGGTCCTGTGAGGAGCGGAGGTTGCATGAGGGGAGGTATTTAGAAGTTAAGGCAGAGATATATGAAGGGGAGAGGTTGTGGAGAGCCTTGTAGGTCAAAGTTGCTAGCTTGAACTGGATTCGCTGGGTAATGGGTAGCCAGTGAAGGGATTGGCAGAGGGGAAAGGCAGGGGAGTAGTGAGGAGAGAGGTGAATCAGACGGGCAGCAGAGTTAAGGATGGTTTGGAGGGGAGCAAGGGTGCTAGCTGGGTAGGCCACAGAGAAGGATGTTGCAGTAGTCGAGGCGGGAGATGACTGAGGGCGTGGACAAGCATTTTTGTGCTTTCAGAGTTAAGAAATGAGCGGATTCGGGAAATATTTTTTTAGGTGGAGGTGACAGGCAGAGGTGAGGGTTTGGATGTGCGGTTTGAAGGACAGATTGGAATCAAAGGTTATCCCAAGGCAGCGGACCTGTGGTGCTGGTGAGAGAGTGCAGCCATTGACAGTGATAGAGAGATCAGGTGGAGGGATAGAGTGGGACGGTGGGAAGATAATAAATTCAGTTTTCTCCACGTTTAGTTTTAGGAGACGGGAGGAGAAGAAGGAGGAAATGGATGAAAGACAGTCAGGGATGCGGGAGAGAAGAGTGGTGACATCTGAGCCGGTGTTTTATAGTGGGGTGTCATCTGAATACTGGTGTTTTTTAAAGCCGTGCAATGCTATGAGCTGACCCTGACCAAGAGTGTAGATAGGAAAGAGTAGTGGGCCCAGGACTGACCCCTGGGGGACACCAACAGAGAGAGGCCGGGGGAAGAGGAGAGCGAGAGTGAGAAACGCTGAGTGTCCGATCAGTGAGGTACGAGGAGATCCAGGAAAGAGCCAAGTCCGTGATGCCGAGGGAGGAGAGGATGTGTAGGAGAAGTGAATGGTCGACAGTGTCAAAGGCAGAGGACAGGTCTAGGAGGAGAAGCACAGAATAGTGGTGTGAAGCTTTGGCAGTTGCTAGGTCGTTGGTGACTTTGGTTAGGGCGGTTTCAGTAGAGTGGTGGGGACGGAAGCCTGATTGCGGCGGGTCAAGGAGAGAGTTGGTGGAGAGATGGGAGGACAGTTGAAGATGGACGTGTTGCTCAAGGAGATTAGAGGCGAATGGAAGCAGTGAGATGGGGCGATAGTTGGACAGTGAGGAGGGGGTCAAGAGATGGTTTCTTTAGGATGGGGGTGATGGTAGCGTGTTTAAAGGAGGAAGGGAAGATGCCAGAGGTTAATGATAGATTGAAGAGATGGGTGAGGGCTGGGATGATAACAGCACGAAGGTCAGGGATGAGGTGGGATGGGAGTGGGTCAAGAATACAGGTGGTGAGGTTCGATTTGGAGAGTAAAGAGGAGAGCTTGTCAGGAGTGACAGGAGAGAAGGAAGTTAGAGGGGAATAGTCATGAGCAGGTGCAGAGGTGGGCTGTGGGGACACTGCAGGAATAGAGGTAGGATGAGGGGGCACTGCAGGGTGAAGCTTTGTCTGATTTATAGCCCATGTTGCGCTAGACACTGACTGGATACATTTCATTCAGGGTGCATTGCCATGCTGTGGCTGCCACATGACACCAAAACATGAGGTGACCGAAAACCCACAGTTTTTAGGTAATTCTGCAGTTGTACTGTACATGAAAAATTGTATATACATTTGCCCCCATATGCCCATTAAAGAGAAGCCGTGACATCTCTTGACGTGTCTGTTTTAGGAAATTCTCATGTTTTCTGTGAAATAACAGTTCTGGAGCATCTTCTCTTATACTTCCATGCTATGCTGTTCCTCTGTTATTCCCTCTAGAAATGCATTATTGAATCTCTCAGCAGGGTATGACCAAAAAGGGTGTGTCAGCACACTGTCAGCACTGAATAGACAATGACAGACTGTGTAAGGACAAACCAAAGGCAACAGCTGAAGGCAACAGCTGAAAGATTCAGTAATTAATATCTAGAGGTAATAACAGAGGAACAGCACAACACAGAGGTATAAAAAAGATGCTTCAGAATGGTTACCTAAAGGCATTCCAGGAATGGTCACAGGCCCTCTTTAAGTTATTATTATTTTTTTTTTTCATATCTGCACTTTGCTTTTTATATTCAGTGACTACTGGGATATGGTGCTTCAAGTTTGCCCTGACTTCCACTACTTTGAACCCAAATATCCCTCTGTATAGCTTGGATGGTGCTGGTTTCAATGGACTCAGTACTTTCTATGATACTGCAACTGTGTGTGTGTTTACTAGCAAAATCAGCAATGGTTGGTTAAGGCGGTTGGGTGGTTGTTTGGGATGGAAGCAGTGGCAGGAAGAGTACAGTTACTTAGCTGCAGACACTTTTGCTGCAGCTCCTTAGCACCATTAATAAGCAAAACACTGACCATGTCGAGTAACTGCCAATACTAAAAAGCAAGTGCTACAAACAGTTCTAATAAATAAAATAAAAATGATATGTCGATCTGTTCTCTAATCACTGCTGCCCTAGGTCCTCTGAAAATATGCTATCTCTATATGATATTTTGAACAGGCAATAAAAAGAATAATTGACTTTATCCAAGGCTGGTGTGGCAGCATCTTCTTTTTGTTTTACTATGGATTCAGCTTAATATGGGTGGCACTCAGAGCTATATATGTACAGAAGTTTCCTAATATTGCTGGGGAACTCTGATAATTTGACATTTCCACCATGAATGTTAGCTTGGCAATCTGAAGTGTAAAGTGGCCATGGTGTACAGCTGGGCCGGGATTTAGACACAACAATGATAAATGCAGTCCATGTTGCTATATATTTGTTTCGATGTCTCTCAATGAACTACTCAAGCTTTACCATAGACATTGGTTTAAATTATGCCACTTTAGATCAATGTGGGCCTAGTTCTTGGAAATATTCCTGGGACTACATCTATGGGAACCTGTATCCTGCACAGTGTCAGATTGGGGTACATAGGGCCCACAGGTGGAGTTGATTCTAGGGGCCCGCCAGTTGAGCTGTTTCTGGGCTCTCCGCTATTTTAGATGCCCACCCTACAGCTACTGTAAATGACTGTGCATGCCTCTTGTAATCCGAATCTTGCTTTCTGCCTCTCTTTCTCCGCTTTTTTTGCCACTGCTGAGGATGTATATGCAGTTAAAAAACAGCTCCAGGTCGACCATTCTTAGGGGTTCACTGAGCGTTTCTCCTATTCCCCTGTGTGCCAGTCCGAGACTGATCCTTCGAGCAAAACTGTTTTTTTTTTCTTTTTTTTTTCTCTCACAAATAAATGAATAGGAAAACCATTCTATGTAAAGCTATCTCCACTCTTAGTGTGAGCCTCTATTAGTATCCTTGAAGACTCAACACCTACAGCTGGCTGAAACACTTCACCCTGGGGCCAGGGCTAAAGTAGGAGTACCCTAACCTGCTCACTCAACTGTAAGCTTCATTGTAATCTGGACTCCCTTTTTTGCCAATAGTAAGACTACCATGACCACACAGACTCTGGGCAAGAACATGAGACCCTCCCCCCAGCACCATTTATCAGCAATTTTCCTTAACCAGACAGACATACCGCCACTGATGGTGGGTTACCTGCCGTCCATCTCTGGACATCTACTATGCTCCTTTGTGCCCCCCCCTCCCCCCAGTTGTCTCTGCGTACAGATGTGACTCCTTTTCCCTAGTTGTGGACATCTAAATTGCACATCTCCTGTGTTGATCAAGTGAAAAAAATGCTATACAACATGGCACCACCCAAGCCTACTTCTAAAACAACTGAGAAGCTGGATTCATTTTAGAGAACCGGGGCCTCTAGATCTGCCTCATCAGAACCTTCCCTGTCTGACGAATCGACTTCTGACCCAGGCTCTGAGACTCAAGATTGCCCAGTTGTTATCCCTGAAACTCAAAATGTCTTGGCTGCTATCCACACTTGTCAAACCACCTTGACAAACCGTATAGATGAGATCAAGATAGACACCTCTCTTCTCTGACAAGATGTGCAGAACTGATCACTGAGGTCGTGCAGAGGGTTAGTACACTGGAGGATCAGGCCACACCTCTACAGTGTAAATTTAAGGAAATGAAGCATAATGTACAAAGGCTACATCTGGACGACCAAGAAAATAGGTTACAGAGATGTAACCTCAGATTTGTGGGCCTTCCTGAGAGGGAAGAAGGAGCATCTAAAGAAGTCTTCCTCAAAAATCTTATGATTTCCACATATGGTCGGTAACATTTTTCAGCTATGTTTGAGTGGAAAGGGTCCATAGAATCCTGCTTAAGCCACCTCCTCCTGAAGCATCACCACAAACATTATAGCAAAGCTTCTCACCTATCAAGCAGAGACATTATCCTCCAGCTAACCAAGGAGAAGGGTCAGATACCATTGGGGAATGCTTACATTTTGGTATATTGGGACTTCTCTATTGACAGCCAAAAAAGTGAGCTCTGTTTGTCACTGCTAAAAAACAACTTTGGGACTACAAGTATGCCATGTTTTATTCTGTTAAAAGGTTGCAGTCAATAGGTCTCATTTTTTACCACCCCAGAAGAAATGTTCAACCGTATTCAATCCTGCCCTTGACCAGGTGTAACTAAACACCTGGTCACCTAATTGACCAGGTGCTTAGTCACCTAGTAGTTGTAATAAACTTTATTCATGGGTCATAAGCAGGAGGCTACCTATGGTAGCCCCTGTAATTTCCATCTCCGGTTATGTATCCTTTATCTGGCTTCATTATTCTAGCTTGGTTGGTTTATGCTGATTATTTATATTCATATGATTCAGGCTGTCCTCAACTCTACTCACCAATTCTTTGAAATACCTATGCTACTATGTGATTAGACTTCTTATCCTTGTTTTCAGGTTGTTTTTTTTTAGTTAATATTTGGGATCCAGACTTCCTGTATTTATGCAGCACAGTAGGGTGGGAGATGGGTTTCATAATAACTGCTATACTCTTTTGTATCTTTTGTTCCATGTGCACCTGTACTCGTCTTTTGTGCATATCTTGCTATTTGATTTTTCTGTTGGATCAATATTGCTAATGGCAAGATTCCACTTCTCACTTGAAATGGGAGAGTTCTTAATAACCATATTAAAACACATCAAATATTACGCTATCTGTTCAGTCAAAATTGTGATATTTCATGCCTGCAGGAAATACATCTGGTTCCTGAAAAATTGCCTTACTTAACAAGCTTTGGATTGGATGGACATATCATGCCACCTTTACCAATGCCTCAAGCCACCTTTACCAATGCTGCCAGAGGGGTTTCACTCCTGATACACTACAGGGTCTACAAAAATTGGTTAGGCTGTGCACATCCATATATTTTGAAAAACGTAAGCATAGGTGCACACTGGCAAGGCAATAGCATACATCTAATACAAATATCAGTGGCACACTAAAAACTAAGTGAAACATCGAGGTATATAGGAATTTTTGAAAATGCATTACTGCGAAGCAAAATAGGAAAACCTGGGATTCTTAGTTTGCAGTTTGTGATCAAAAATTGTTTAAGCTCACCTCCCAATAGCGTCAAGGGAATCCCAGTACAGGTGAGTCCCTAACACTAACATGTTACCTCACTAGGAGTCCATTCAGACTACAACATCTCAGGGAGTGATAGGAACTTGCTACTGAATCACCCTGCACTGGTTTAAAAGAGGTAGGCGGAGTGCAGCGGAGTGATGTTTTACTTAGTTTTTAGTGTGCCACTGATATTTGTATTAGATGTATGCTATTGCCTTGCCAGTGTGCACCTATGCTTACGTTTTTCAAAATATATGGATGTGCACAGCCTAACCAATTTTTGTAGTCTATTTGAGGAATGGCAACCTCATTGGCTTGCTGCACTCCGCCTACCTCTTTTAAACCAGTGCAGGGTAATTCAGTAGCAAGTTCCTATCACTCCCTGAGATGTTGTAGTCTGAATGGACTCCTAGTGAGGTAACATGTTAGTGTTAGGGACTCACCTGTACTGGGATCCCCTTGACGCTATTGGGAGGTGAGCTTAAACAATTTTTGATCAAAAACTGCAAACTAAGAATCCCAGGTTTTCATATTTTCCTTAGCAGTAATGCATTTTCAAAAATTCCTATATACCTTGATGTTTTACTTAGTTTTTAGTGTGCCACTGATATTTGTATTAGATATAGACTACAGGGTCTATTTCAAATTGCTTTCTATGACTACTGATGAAGATGGTATATATAGTTCTGCACTGTAAGCTGTTCTGGGTACCCTTTCTACTAATTGGGGTTTGAATTCCTTCTCCTTACTCCTCCCCCATTATTAGTGAACTGTTTGAAATCCCCCCTCTCACCCATCCTGATGCTGCTAGCATGTGGTTGCGCCTGTGGGATAAGGTTCTTGACCGCTTTTATCCAATGAAAAATCATCTCGATCCACCCTTGCTTCTCCAATGTATTCTCCCTGAATTTCAGATAACTGAAGCCCGGAGGGCTCATAGCCCTTCCTTGCCGCAATTCTCCTGCTCCACCCAGCAACATGAAGCTTTATCCCATATTGATTTAATATTGGTGCATTAGTCCCCGCTTCCAGCAATAGATTTAGTCTCCTACTTACCCCAAGTAGCTTCAGACCATGTCCCATGTATTTATGCATACAACTTATGAATATTCCTCCTAGACTCCATTGACACCTAAATCTATTCTGGCTAAAAATCCCACCCCCATCTTCCTATTTTGTAGGAGAATGGAATGAGTTATTTGACAATAGTGTAAGTACAGCTCCTAATGGTGGAATGTTGTGGGGTGCATTTAAAGCTTATTTGCAGGGTGTCATGTCCCAGGCAGTTAATGACCTTAAAAAAGGACCAACACATAAAGAATTACAGCTAGTTAAGGAGGTCAGGAAGGCTGAACTAGCCTGTATTAACAACCCATCAAATGTAAATAAAGTGAATTGGTTAAGCCGAGAGCACCTTTATCAATCTATCCCTACTTCTAAAGCCCAGAAGAAAGCATTTTTTATTTTGGCAGTCGAACTACAAACATGGAGAAAAATGTGGTTGCCTACTGGCTTGCATATCAAGGGGCTCCTTCACTCTCCAGGTGATCTCATCTTAATGATCCTCAACTGGAAACACTATTACGAACCATCTGGAAATTCTCAAAGAATTCCAGTTATTCTTTCAGAATTATATGCTAAAGACACTAGTGCAAAAGCTTCAGAGATTAATTCATATCTTTCAGAGATCTCTCTTACCATTCTGTTTGACACTTACCGGGATTACCTCAATGGACCCCTTCGAGCTTCAGGAAATTCTTGACTCCACTTCCTCATTTTAACTGGCCAAATCCTATAGAATTCTATAAATTCCTATAGAATTCTACAGACAATACACTGAGGTTCTGGCCTCAAAAAAAGCGAATAGGGTTGCGCTAGATATCGGGCTGAAAGTACGCCAGACTTCTGGCACAGCCCCGTTCATACATGTCCCCCTAAAGTCTTAATTGGCCTTTGATATTTGAGAAAATTAGTTTATATGCTGATGACTAGAGATGGGCGAATTGATTCTAACGAAGTGGAATTCGTTTAGAATTTCAGGAAAACTTCGGTTCTGAACGAAGTCGAAGTTTGGGGTACTTCGGGTGAACGAAGTGTGCTTTTGATTGATAAAATGGCTGCGAGCACATGGCGTTACATGGGGCAAAGCACTCTGGGAGGAAGAAGGGCATAGCCTTCATGACATGTGCAGAGATGAAGCCAAATCAGAGACCGGCAGGATTCTGTGACGTCACCGCACTATATAAGTCCGGGCGCGACACTGGGAGCTCATACGCTCTCACTGTATGATCAGGAAGGTGCTGCCGCGGCTGATTGTTACTGAAAAAACTGATTTTTATACAGCGATTTTTGTGGGGTGTCTCAGCTTTTTCCAGAGGACTGCTTCTCTTAATGTTCTATTTCTGATTTTTTGGGTATTGGATCTGAAGTCCAGTGTGCGTCCACTGCTGCTGCATATACATTTTAATGCTATCTGCTCACAGCACATTGAATATCCAAGGGGGATCTAAGCCAGTTCCTGTTGTATTCATTTAAAGAAACAGCGTTTTTACAACTTCATTTTTGGCTGCTCAATTCTTTTGCGTAATTTACATCCAGGGGTTAATTAAGCGTTGTTTTTCTGCTGTGGTGACTCAAAGAAACCGTCTTTTTCACCGCCAAAAAATACAATTTTCCTGTAGCCTAATTCACAAGCGAAGGTTAATTAAAAATTTTTCTCTTGTTTTGTAGCGTAGAAAACACGCAATTGTAACACGCTTCAAAGCTAGTAGTTTGTGGCTGCTCAATTCTTTTGTGCAATTTACATCCAGGGGTTATTTACGCGTTGTTCTTCTGCTGTGGTGACTCCAAGAAACCCTCTTTTTCACCGCCAAAAATTACAATTTTCCTGTAGCATAATTCACAAGCAAAGGTTAATTACAATTTTTTCTCTTGTTGTGTAGCGTAGAAAACACGCAATTTTAACACGCTACAAAGCTAGTAGTTTGTGGCTGCTCAATTCTTTTGCGCAATTTACATCCAGGGGTTAATTAAGCTTTGTTCTGTGCTGTGGTGACAAAAAAACTGTCTTTTTCACCGCCAAAAATTAAATTTTCCTGTACCATAATTCACAAGCGAAGGTTAATTACAATATTTTCTCTTGTTGTGTAGCGTAGAAAACACGCAATTGTAACACGCTACAAAGCTAGTAGTTTGTGGCTGCTCAATTCTTTTGCGCAATTTATATCCAGGGGTTAATTAAGCGTTTTTTTGGGCAATTGACTCAAAGAAACTTTGTTTTTCACTGCCAAAAAATACAATTTTTTAGCATAATTCATATCGAAGGTTAATTAAGCCTTTTTTCTTTTGTATTGGGTTTTTAGGACATACAAGAAATTTTTTGCCGTGGAGACGCAATTATCTATAGTTTGTGGCTGCTAAAATTTTTTTTGGCAAATTTACATCCGGGGTTAAATTTACGTTGTTCTGTGTTGGGTGCCCCAAGAACCGTCTTTTTCCTCCCAAAAATTACTTTTTTCCTGTACCTAATTCACAAGCAAAGGTTAATTACAACTTTTTTCTTTTGTTTGTAGCGTAGAAAAACGCAATTGTAACACGCTACAAAGCTAGTATTTTGGGGGTGCTCAATTTTTTGCGCAATTTACACCCCGGGGTTAACAAGGTTGTTTTTGTGCTGTGGTGCAAAAATAAACCGTTTTTTTTTCACCGAAATTAAATTACAATTTTCCTGTAGCCAAATTCACAAGCAAAGGGTTTAAATTTACAATTTGTTCTTTGTTGTGTAGGTAGAAACACGCAATTGTAACACGCTACAAAAGCTAGTGTTTGGGCTGCTCAATTCTTTTGCGCAATTTAATCCGGGGGTTAATTAGGTTTTTCCCTGCAATTGTACTCAGTAAAAGAAACTTTGTTTTTTCACGCCAAGAAGAAACTGTAGCAAATTCATATCCGGGGGTTAATTAAGCCTTTTTGTGCTTTTTATTTGTAAATACACTGATTTTTTAAACGGCACATCAAGCAATTTTTCCCCCCTTTTGTGGAGGCAATTTAATCTAAGGGTTACCCAAGCTTCTTAGTGGGTTCATTTGGAGTCAAATATAGGGTGTGTATTTATCATATACAGATATCTTCAAACAAACAGTGTCTGTCCATTTTAGAACAAACAGTATGTCAGACAGAGAGGTGGCAGGCTCTTCACCTGCCAGTGGCAGAAGCACAAACATTCCTGTAGCAGGTCGCAGCACAGCAAGGGGACGTCGCAGCAGGGGTCACTCGGTGAGGCCACAACTGCCGCTGTCATCTAGCGGCCTTGTACTGACTAGCAACCCAATGGTTCTTGATTGGTTGACTAGGTCATCCACTTCCTCCCAGATGACATCTGACAACCCCAGCCAAGAGTCGGTGGGAACGTCAGACACAACCCTTAGTTGGTATGGCCCGGGAGCGGGTCAGCGGTCCTCACCTGTCCTCTGTCCCATCCGGTTCCCTCAGCCAGAGATCTACTATGTGGTCTGGGCTCAGCGCCATTATATAGCGAGGATGAACAATTTGAGGAGAGCAGTCAGCAGCTACTTGGCAGCGAAGAAATGGGGCCAATATCCCCTGCTTCTTGCAGTAGACGGCAAAGTATAGATGTTGAGAGTGGCATTGGAGGTCATGTTGTGAAGGGTCAGCCTCTGCATATCAAGACAGGTGATGAGGACAGCAGTGACGATTTAAACACAAATAGATGATGATGTAGCCGACCGCACTTGGGAGCCGGGTGAGGCAAGGGCTTCATCATCGTCAGGAGAAGAGTGCGTCAGCTTGCGCGTCAGGCAGCGGCGCAGCCAGTAAGTGGGTCGTGTGGCCGTGAGTCAGCAAGATAGCAGCAGTGTGAGGTCGGGAGCCAAGCGGCCACGGGGTAAAAAACGCGCTTCGCAGGGGCCAAGAAAGTAGCGGCACAGGGGCTCTGCGATGGGCAGCGGCGGCAGTAGTCACTCAGTGCGGAGCGTAGGCGGTAAAATCCGATACTCGGCGGTGTGGCAGTTCTTTGCTAAGACACCGGAGGAGCCAAATATGGGTATATGTAGAATCTGTGGGCAGAAAGTGAAGCGTGGCCAGGGAGCTAACGTTGGCACCACGGCCCTGCGTCAACACATGCAGCGTCACCATCCGGTGGCCTGGGAGAAACGTGGCTCAGATGTGGTGGTCCATCCTGCCACCGCAGCAACAGCAGCAGCAGCGCCCAGTGGCACGCATGCCATTGCAGCCAGTCAAGGCTCCACCACCTCTGCAGAAGGGAGCTTTTTCTCTTTGACATCATCTCCCGGTCTAGATGCTCCTGCTCCTCGCTACTCATGGCGCCAGCAGTCGTTCAGCGAGGTGGTTGCAAAGAGACAACAGTATGCGTCCAACCATCCTAAGTTGCAGAAGCTGACCGTACTCCTGTCCAAGTTGTTGGTGCTGCAGTCCCTCCCTTTCCAAATGGTGGACTCTGCACCGTTCAGAGAACTAATGGCTTGTGCCGAGCCGAGATGGAGAGTTCCAAGCCGTAATTTATTTTCCAAAAAAGGCAGTACCAGCACTTCATAAATATGTAGAACAGAAGGTGGGCCAGTCCTTGAGCTTATCGGTTTTTTCCCAAGGTGCCCGGCAGC
Source organism: Phyllomedusa bahiana (assembly GCA_025379985.1). NCBI lineage: Eukaryota > Metazoa > Chordata > Amphibia > Anura > Hylidae > Phyllomedusa > Phyllomedusa bahiana. The sequence goes on along the minus strand of JAODAL010054018.1, from coordinate 4,213 downwards.
GCGGACTTTCTGGAGCTGAAAACTACGGTCGGGGCTTTTTTCTTTTCCTTTGGGGCCCACTGAGTGAATGTGCTTGGGTTCCAGGCACCCCAAAAAACTTTGGAAAGGAACGCCCTTTTCTCCTCCAATTGTCAATATTTGCGGCTCCTGCCCCCTTTGTCCGCCTCCCCCTTTCCCCCTCCCAACCCCCACCCCCAATCTCAGCCCCCACAAGTCCCTGCTCCATCTTTCCAAATGTGTAGGGCACAGCCGGTTTGTCCGCGGTTTCTAACCGGCTTGCCCGGCGAACAAATTCACAAAGGGGAGGGGGGCTGCTCCGGTCTGCAGAAAGAAACCCGTTTGTGGGCTGTCGGGTAAGCTGTGCCCCAGGCTTAGGGAAATTTTTCAGGCTGCAGCGCTGATGCAAAATTCCCCCCCCCCCCCCGGGATACACATGCTGCTGAAAAACTTGTAGTGACGGGGGCCCCGCCCTCCTGCAGGGGGGCGTGTTGACCAGCCAAGGGATTCCCCGGGAAAAAAGCCGATCAACCCGTGCGGGGGGCGGTACCCAAAAATCCCATTTAAAAACCCCCTGGAAGGCGGGGTGTGGGATTTCCTGGCTACCTCGTGTACTTTTGGTTTTTTGGGGGTTTGTTTTTTTTTTTTTTGGGATCGGTGTCCCTGCCCTCGGCTTTTTCTCCTGCCCCCGGTTTTTCCCCGGGATTTTGTGCTCCCGTTCGTTTTTAAAACCTGGTTTAAATTTTCCGTTTATTCCTCGGGTTCTGATTTGTGGTTTTGGCTTCCAAATTTGAATTTACCCGGGACGGGCCCGGGACTTTTTTTCCTTCTGCCCGGGCCCCAAAGCACTTTTGAAAGGCCCGGGGGACTGTCGCCCATTTTTGCCGTCTGCCACCTAGGGCACCCGTCAAGTGGGCCCAGGGCCCAGGGGCGGGGTTTCCTTTAAAGGGTCACTGAAACCTCATTTGATGTGACATTTATCACAGGCCAAAAAACCGTTCTGCTCCCCCCCCTTTTTCACTATGGCCCCCATGATGCTCGGGGAGAGCAAAAGCAGGGGCTTTCCCGGCTAGCCCAGGATCGGGGCCCCCTGGGGGTTTTTTGAAAGAACAACAGGGGGGCTACCCCAAAGTCAGAGGGTCCCTGCATTACCCTTTCCCCTCCTGGGAACCCCCTTTTCCAGTTGCCTGACGGGGTTGCAGGAAAAAGGAAGGCCTTTGGGCATTTAGGGGGTTGTGGGCCTTTTATTTTGGGGTTTCCCCCACCCCTTACCTCAGGGGATGGGAACAAAGGGTGGGAATTTTTTATGTCCTTATTTACGGGCCCCCCCCCAAGGGGGGGCCTTTTTTCTTTTACCGCATAAAGGGTAAAACCTAAATGTCTTTGGGGGACAGGTTCTTGGCTTTGGGGGTTTCTTTAATGACCCAGATAGAGAAGCTTGGCCGAGGTCAGTGACCCCCTTTGGGAGGCGGCGTGGAGTTGACGGGGGAAAGGATTTTTTTGCTCCGGGTTTTTCGTTCGTGGGGGATTTCCGTCTGGGGGGGAAACGACGCAGCTCTCGAGGGTTCAGCTTAAAATTAGGGTTAGTGACCTTTGGTAAGGGGATTTTTTGGGGCCCTTTTCCCCCTACCCCTTGGAAATTTTTTAGATGAGGCCATGGCACTGGCCGTTCGTTGGCAGACTTTTTTAGGGAGAGAAGGCAGGAAAAGGGTTCCCCCCCTCCGGGGGGTCCACAAATTAGGGCCCCCCCCTTTTAAACCCGTTTTGGTTTTCCGGGTTTTAAACCCAGAGGACCCCGATGCAAGGGGGGGTCTTTTTCTTTTCATTGCGGCTAGTAAACCGTAAGGAATCCCTCGTCCCCATCCGGGGGGTTGTGTTTTCTACTGGGGAAAAGAAAAAATGGACACAAAATTTCGGGAATGCTCCAAATGGGCCGGGTTTGGGAAAAAAAAACCCCAAAACCCCTTTGGTGGTCAGCAGGGGGTTCCCCTTTTGGCCCGAGCAGGTTTTTCCCTATTGTATCAAAAAGTTGCTGTTACATTTAAAGGTTTCATACTTGTCGCTGTCCGGTTTGGGTTTGTGATTTTGTGGATTTGGTAAGCTTCAAATTTTTTTGAGGTTTTTTCGCCAAAGTCTGGGTTCCCTTGTAGACCGCTATCTGACTCGGGGCGGGTTGGGTTTATTGACTCCCACCCACTAGCTCGGGGCGAAACCCCAAATTGTACCCCGGTTGGAGCTGGGGGGATGGGGGTTTGGGGACCCCAAACCTTTTTAAGGGGTTTTCAAAATTGTAAAGGAAAGGGGTGCCTGCTATGGGTTTTTGGGGGGCCTCCCCTGGGTTTTCAGAAAATAACCCAGTGTTTGACGGGAAATTTTCGGGGAAAATTTAGTCAGGTGGGGACGCGGTGTGTTGACATTTTTCTCCTTACCATGTGGGCAAATTTAGGGATGTGCAGGCTAATGTTCTTTTCGGGGGAAACACGTGTCCCAAAGGCATTGAGGGCCTATGCGGCATTTCGTGAAGTTTTGGGGCGCGGCTAAGGTTCCAAAAAACTGTCCCCTGGGGAACTTGCCCTCCCCCTGAAATTTGAACGTCCATTTGTGGTTCAGGAGATGGTTTAACCCGGTGGGCTTATCAGCTAAAAATTCCCCTCTTTCTTTGTATCATACGTGTCCCGCGTTGCACCTGTAAGAGGTAATTCAGCCTGTGCTCCGCCCTTGGGGCCCCTCCTTCCCCTGTTTGCATAGGGGGGAATTAGAAAATGAAGTCGCCCGTAGTTTAGATTGCTTTAAAGGCCCCCAAAGATCATCCCAAGAAACCGGGCCTTTGGGAAAGGGGGTTTAGGTCCTGAGGGAGATCAGGGGTTTTCCGGGAAAAAAACCTATCCTGTGATCCCCTTTGGAAAGGGGGAAAAATTTCCTTAAATCTCACCCACCCCAAAACCCGGGCCCAGGGAGGGGCCCGGTGGCCCCCCCTTTAAAAGGGGGGGGGTTACTGTCAGGGTAAGTGAAATCAGGCTTTTAGGGAACTTCGGGCTTGCAGCAGCTGGATGCACATCCCCCCCTGTAACATGCTGCGGGGAAAAACTTTTTTGGGGTGAAGGGGCCCAAAAGCCCCCCTAAACAGGGGGCGAGTTGCACCAGCCTTGGGGGCCCCGGGGAAGCCGCTCCAATAAGCTCGGGGCGGTATCCAGGAATCCCTTTTAAAAACCCCCGAAGGCTGGGTGCTGCGCCTGGGGATATTCCGGGTTTAACCTCGTGTACTTGTTCGGTTTATTGTTTTTTTGTTTTAATCTGGTCCCGGGACCTGGGGTTTGGTTTTTCCTTTTGGAAAAAAAAACCCCCCCCCCTTTTTTGGGCTCCTGATTTTTGGCCCCGCCCCCTTTTTCGTTTTTTGCCCTTGGCTTGTTTAGGGTTTATTCCTCGGGTTTTCTGTTTTGGGTGGCTTTCTTGTTCCTTTTTGTTATTTACCCGGATGTTTTGACTTTTTTTTTTCCTTCTGAGGGAAAACAGCACTTTGCAGCCGGGGGGGGGGGAAACCTGTCGCCAGTTGCCGTTGCCACCTGGGGAAAAGCACGGTCAAGTGCCCAGGGACAGTGGGTTTGGGTTCCAGTTGGGGGCTAACCCCCACCTCCCTTGACGTAAAAGGGGGCTTTTCCCGCGCCAACTAAAATTTGGGAAAACCTTTTGGTGTGGACAAAGGGGAAGGAAAAGGGGTTTTTCCCGGGGGCGCTGCCCCCCGAGGAGGGGGGTTTCCATGCGCCCTGCTTGGCCCCGTTTTCAATTGGTTGGAAAAGCTTCCTGAAGTCTTCCACCGATCTTCTAAAAATTTTCTAAAAAATTGCCAGGAAAATGTGCAAAATTCACCCTTTCCCTTTACAAAGCCGGGAACCCCCTCTTCAATTTGCAGGGGCCAAAGGGCCCCTCCCCAACACACTCTGATATGCGATGTTTCCCCCCCTTTGGGAAATTTCCCGCCTCCACATTTTGGCCCGGGACTGTAGGGAACAAAAGAAAGGCCATTAACTTTTTTTTTGTTGATCCAGGGGACGGGAAGTACTCCCCGGGGGAACTTTGATGTCAGCCTGGGGCTCATGGGTGACACCTGGTTTGTTGGGCCTTTCGGGGGAGGCACTTTTTATTTGTCAGTGCCGGGGGATTTCGGATAAAAAAAGTATTCCCTGCTTCTTTGTCGGGAACAGATGCTGAAAAAATC
>JAODAL010054017.1:0-24898 GCA_025379985.1 Phyllomedusa bahiana | reverse complement strand
AGTATCTTTAAATTTCTAAGAGCCAAATGTCTCAATGAAAACTGATTTTAAAATTTTAAAAAGTTTGGGAAAGGGAAAGGTTAAGGAGGAAGAAAAAAGGAAGGAAAAAAAAAAAAAGGTTTTAAAGGGAAGTATGGGAAAAACCGTGCTTGAGAAAGAGGGTTGACCCCTTTAAAACGTTGCCATTGGGGCGTTCCCCCGGCCGGGCCCCATGTTCCCTGTCCTACAAAATGCAGTAAAGCGCTATAAGGATTTCCCTTTTGCAACCTACGTCTACTAGTCTTTTGATGAACAGAGCAATGCTTTATGATTGTATAAAGTAGTCTTTTTTGGAATAAAAAGAATTTTTTTCCTAATATACGGGTCCACCTTTGTCATTTTGAATTGTTTGGACTAGGGGAATCCCGGGGAAGACCCAAAAAGTGAGACCCAGGAAAGTTTTAGGTTTTTACTTTTAATAAAGGCGGTTGTATATTTTTTTATTGGCCCCCTTTGGGGGGCCCCTGACTAGGAAAATCCCAATCCCAAATCCTGGCCCCCGGGGGCCCAAGAACCCTTAAAACCGGTCAAGCGGCTTTTGCTTCGGCTCCGGTCCTGTCTGCCCAACCCTAACTGTCCTTTTTTTGGGAAGGGATGCTTCGTCGTGGGCGGGTCCCGTCCCCCAGAGATCCTCCGCTGGTAAGCACATACCTTGGTTTTTTTCCCCAAAACATCTTCCTCCCGAGAAGAACAAACCCATTGGTGTGGTGAATTATGGCCATAAACTGGTCTTGAAGAATGGCGTCACCACTGGGGGGGGCTCGCCCCCCCAATTATTTTTTCAAGACCCAAGAACCCCCTATTTTTTCAGTCGCTCAACGCCTGAATCCCCGGGAAGTAGGTGGCATTTTTCTTTCCCCTTTTTATTCCGCCTACATTTTCGGCCTGCCGAAAAAAATCTCAGAGCTGATGCCATCCCATTTTTGGGTACAGTGGGTCTGAGCCCCCCCCAGCACATTGTCCCCCCGGGCGACTCGTCACGGCTGCCCCCGGGACCTCCCCCACCTACCCCCGGGAAGACTATGTGGACCTGCTGGGGGCCTTAGAAACCAAAAAGGGGGGCACTTTTCATAGGCTGGGGGACCCCGGGGTTCATAGGGCGCTTCAATTAGTATCCGTATTACTGGTTGGGCCCACTCTTTCTCAGGCATGAGGGGCTTTGTTCTAGCCTGACCTCCTGTGCCCTAATAAGGTTCCTCGCCTCAAGCCCCCGGGGCCCCTTCGCCGCTCCCTGTGCCAGAAAAACCCTGGACCCCTGAGCCATGGATCATTACGGACCCCCCCGCCCCCCTCTGGAACACGGTCATCTGGGTTGTTACCGACCGTTTTTCCAAAATCCCACTTTTATCCCCCTGCCTGGGTTACCCCTGCCCCCCAACTGCCCAACTTTTTTCTGTACGTTTTCCGTCGACGGTCTCCCTTTACATATTGTCTCAGATAGGGGAGTCCAATTTATTGCTAAATTTTGGCGGGCTTTGTGTGGTCAATTGCAGGTCCAGTTAGACTTCTCTTCCGCATACCACCCCCAGACTAATGGGCAGGTTGAGAGGGTCAACCAGGTGTTGGGCACCTACCTGAGGCATTTTGTGTCCGCCCGTCAGGATAACTGGTCTGATCTTCTTCCCTGGGCGGAGTTTTCTTATAACTCTTTAGATTCGGGATCCGCGGGGGCCTCCCCCTTTTTTGTCGTGTTTGGGTCACATCCCCGCCCACCTCTCCCCCTTGCTACCTCGTGTCATGTCCCGGCCATGGATGCCCAAGTAAAGGTCATCAATTCATGGAAAACATGCAAATGAATGCAGCGAGTGGATCCAGCGTACGTAGAAACTTGAATTTATTGAATACTTCACAATGCAAAGATAAAAAGATAAAAATACGGCAATAACCGACGCGTTTCGGGTGCAAAGATTCACCCTTGTTCACGGCTCTAATACAAATGTTCCTATGTTACTTAAATAGGGAGGTTCCTGTTTCGTCATATATGACATCACATCCCTTTCTTTTTTAACCCTATAAAACATACGTATTTAAAACATATATTGCCTATTGAAAATCTCATATATTTAATCTCTATATATAACCTCTATATGTAGATGTATACTTTTCAATGATAACCCTTCTGCACTAACTTATTGGTATATATATGCTAAATCGTTGCGGAGGTTCATTCCCGCTGGTGCTCTTGTCTGTAATTCCAGGATCCAATATGCCTCCCTTAGTCGCACCTTCTTTGTCCAATCACCTCCTCTTCTCGATTGCTCCACTTTTTCTATACCTACAAATGCAAAGCTCTGCATATTCCTTCGTGTTTTTCTAAAAGTGTTTAACCGCCCCAGAAGTTATTTGTCCCTTTTTATATCATGTACATGTTCCGCTATACGTGTCTTTAGCTTTCTTATGCTGCTGCCCACATACAGAAGATCACAGGATTTGCAATGTATGCCGTATACCACATGATCTGTGTCACAATTGATGAATCCCTTTATTTGATATTCTTTTTGATCATAATAACTTCTTTTTATCTTTAAATTTTTAGTTGTATACTGGCATACATTGCATCTCCTCCCTTTCCACGGGGGAAAAACCCTTCTGGGACAACCACATTTTTTTTGTTTTTTACTGGCAAAAATCATTAGATGTTATTTCATTGCCAATAGTTACATTTCTTTATGGTATGCATCGTACTCCTCTATCTATTATACTTGCAAATTGTTCATCCTGCCTTAAGATATTTATGGTTTTTATAAAATATCCTTTTTATGTCCTCAAAATTGGTGTTATATGGGTAGAGAAAAAAATATGTTCTCGGGCATTTATTCCTTCTTTTGTTTTTGTTAGGATATAACAGATCTTTTTGTGTTCTATTTTGTATTTTTTTATAGCTTTTTTTATTGTGTATCTTTATATCCTCTTTCAACCCAATCTAGTTTCCCAATTTTTTGTTCTTTTGAAAATCCTTATGTGCTGTGCATGCTCTTTTTGCTCTTATTAGCTCCCTAGGGGTATAGAATTCAAAGTATGGTGTGAATGGCGTTTATCCGCTCTGAGTGTTGTTTTACCACTTATGGGCTTTCGGTACAACGTTGTCTTTACCTTGGATTTATCCAGATCTCCTTCTAGCATGATGTCAAGAAAAGGGATTTTTGTTCTATGATATTGATGGGTAAACCTCAAATTACATGAATTAGAATTGATATACTGTATGAACCCCGGGTATGGAGCCACATCATGACCCCAAACTATAAGGAGGTCATCAATGTAGCGCCCTACCAGAGCACACAGTGAGAAAATGGATTATTAACACTGAACATGACATGGTGCTCCACCATGCTTTATATAATTTGCTTTGGATGGCGAGGATGTCGCACCCATAGGAACCCCCATCAATTGGATGTAGTAAGTGTCATCAAATCTGAAAAAATTATTTTTTTACTAGGAATTCTATGCTTTCCAAAAGAAACAGATTAAGACCCTCGCCATATTGGCTAAATTTATTCAGATGATACTCTATGGCTGGCAAAATTAGATCTTGGGGAATATTAGAATATAAACTTACTACATCCAATCCCAACCATGTATAATTTTTGGACCAGGTGAACTCTTGAAATGCTTGCAGTACCGAAGTACTATCTTTTAGATATCCGGGACAGACTTTACTAGTGGCTGAAGGTTATTTGTCTAAAAAATTTAAACTTAATCTTTCCATTAAGCTGTTATTAGGGAAACTTTTGGACGCATTTTGGAGGAAATTGATTTTTGTGAAGTTTGGGTACTCCTTAGAGTATAGGTATTTGAGCATTATCTATATCTAAATTTTTTTCTCTGTTTTTCATTCAGGGCCCCCAACTTCACTCCCTCGTCCAATAATTTTCTCAAATTTTTTTGTATGCTAGTCATTGGATTCTGTCTTAGTTTTCTATATGTGTTGGTATCTTCCAAAATTTCCAATATTGCTTTATTGTATAATTTATCATCCATTACCACTGTTAACCCTCCCTTGTCCGCCTTCCCGATGACAAGGTTTTTATTTTTCTTTAGTTTTTGTATAGTTTTCCGCTCCTGTTTTACTAATATTATTTAGATTTTTTTTATTTTTTTCTTTAAAAATTTGCGTAAGTCTCTTTCCATTGTCCATGGAAGGCGTCCATGGTGTAACTCTCGATTTTATGGGGTAAAACTTGGGGTTACCTGTAATCTAGGGTGATGTTACTGTTTCTATTTCCTGTCTTCATTTTCGTTTGAAATTTCCCTTTAATGAGAAAAGAGCCTGTTGTTCTTAAATAATAACATATCATACTCATTACTGACTCTATCTTCATTTCCTTTGACCTGATGATTTGTTACCTCCCTAGATATATCTTCTTGTTCCTCAAAATATCTTTTACAGTTAATGATCTTACAATTTATTAATGTCAACTAACATCAAATAACTGGAATTTCCTGGTTGGGGAAAAATTAAGTCCTTTTTGTACACCTTCTGTTGGAGCCTCTGATAGAATATATGGGGTAAGGCATACTACAGTACTTATTTCTTCATCTTGTTTTTTGTTTTCTGTCAAATTCTCCGTGTTTTTCTTTTTGTGCTTTCTGCCTCCCCGTTTTTTGCTTGCTTAGAGGTAGATGTTTCTCTCATATTGTCTTGCATGTTATTTCCTTTTTGATTTGTTCTTCCTCTCATTGCATTTCTTTCCACTGAAGTCGCATCTGAATCTGAAGTTCCGGGGTTCAGGGGTGATCAATGTCCGAGAAACGGGACTTCTTTTTTGCTACCTTTATTCTTGCGTGTAAATTTGCTTCTTGATCTTGACTGTCTGTATTGGTGGTCTTTTTTCCATGTATATATTTTATTATTTTCATAATCGTTTACGTCTCTGTGGTATTTTTGTTTTTTTGTGTCCATTATCAATCCTTCTATTTTTTGTATATTAATCTTAATGTTGTTTTGAAGCTTCTCATAATCCGGATCTTCCTTATATTCAGCCACCTCCACATTCAAATTCTTAATTTGTTCTTGTACCTCCAATAATTTATTGCTTTCAAACTCTATGATTAATTTTATCAAATTCGTAGAGCACTCAGTAAGAACTTGGTTCCATTTGATGATGAATTCCTGTGTATAAACGAAAGTTGGTACTTTATATATTCTTAGACCCCGTGGTATGATATTCTTTTCCAGGTAGGTACTAAGAGAGTTACGATCCCACCATAATTTTGTTTCATTAATTAGCACTTTTTCCAATTTCTTTATACATTCTTTTAAATTAGTTTTATCTTCTATCGTGTTTATAGTTGTTCCGAACACTTGTGCCAACTTTGTCTCTCTATCCATATTCACATGAGACATCACTGTTTAAACCGTTTTTTTGTTGTTGCTTGCTTGATTGTTTTTGTGCAAATAGGTTAAATGTATCTTGCATAATATATAATGTCCTTCTAGCGGGGCGCCTATAGTAATAGTAATCCTGCTGTGTGGTGATAAGTAGTTTAAAGGTAAAACTTCACCGGTTTCCAAAGGACTGACTTTACTAAATCAACAAACAGAAGCACAGGTAACCGGCTCACCTTGATTGCAGATCTTGTCACCTGGCAGCCCTCCGCTTAGTTTCCTATACGATGCAGCACGGATCCTAGCCCTCAGTCCTGGGCTTGGCAATTCATGGAAAACATGCAAATGAATGAGCGAGTGGATCAGCGTACGTAGGAAATTTAATTTATTGAATTTCTTCACAATGCAAAGATAAAAATACGGCAATAAAACCCACGCGTTTCGGGTGCAAAAAATTCACCCCTTTTTCACGGCTCTAATACAAATGTTCCTAGTTACTTTTAAAAAGGGAGGTTCCGTTTCGTCATTATGACATCACATCCCTTTCTTTTTTAAAACCCCTTTAAAACATACGTATTTAAAACATTTTATTGCCCATTGAAAATCTCATATATTTAATTCTATATATAACCCCTATTATGTAGATGTATACTTTTCAATGATAACCCCTTTTGCACCCAACTATTGGTATATATATGCTTAATCGTTGCAGAGGTTCATTCCCGCTGGGTGCTCTTGTCTGTAATTCCAGGATCCAATATGCCTCCCTATCGCACCTTCTTTGTCCAATCAAACCCCTCTTCTCGATTGCTCCACTTTTTCTATACCTACAAATACAAAGCTTGCATATTCCCTTGTGTTTTTCTACAAAATGTTTAAACCGCACCAGAAGTTATTTGTCCCTTTTTTAAATCATGTACATGTTCCGCTATACGTGTCTTTAGCTTTCTTATGCTGCTGCCCACATACAAAAAATCACAGGATTTTCAATGTATGCGTTTTACCACATGATCTGTGTCACAATTGATGAATCCCTTTATTTGATTTCTTTTTTATCATAACAACTTCTTTTATTCTTTAATTTTTAGTTGTATACTGGCATACATTGCATCTCCTACCTCCACAGGGGAAAAAACCCTTCTGGGACAACCACATTTTTTTTTGTTTTTACTGCAAAAATCATTAGATGTTATTTCATTGCCAATTTGTTACATTTCTTTATGGTATGCATCGTACTCCTCTATCTATATAATTGCTAATTGTTCATCCTGCCTTAAGATATTTTTGTTTTTATAAAATATCCTTTTTATGTCCTCAAAATGGTGTTATATGGGGTAGAGAAAAAAATATGTTTCTCTGCATTTATTCCTTCCTTTTTGTTTTTGTTAGGATATAACAGATCTTTTGTGTTCCCATTTTCTATTTTTCTTATAGCTCTTTTTTTTTTGGTAAACTTTTATACCTCTTTCCAATCAATCTATTTCACACATTTTTTTCTTTTGAAAATCCTTTTGTTTCTGTGCATGCTCTTTTTGCTCTTATTAGCTCCCCAGTGTTTTAGAATTCAAAATATGGTGTGAATGCACTTCCGCTCTGAGTGTTTTATTACCACCTATGGCTTTCGGTACAACGGTCTTTACCTTGGATTATCCAATTTTCCTTCTAGCATGAGTCAAGAAAAGGGATTTTTGTATGAAATGATGGGTAAACCTCAAATTACATAATTAGAATTGATAAATGTATGAACTCCGGTATGGACGCCACATCATGACCCCAAACTTAAGGAGGTCATCAATGTAGCGCCCATACCAGAGCACACAGTGAGAAAATGGTTTTAACACTGGGAAAATGACATGGTGCCCCCCACCAGGTATATATAAGTTTGCTAGGATGGCGAGGATGTCGCAAACCCCTAGGAAACCCCATCAATTGGATGTAGTAAGTGTCATCAAATCTGAAAAAAATTTTTTTTACTAGGAATTCTATGCTTTCCAAAAGAAACAAATTAAGACCCTCGCCATATTGGCTAAATTTATTCAGATGATACTCTATGGCTGGCAAAATTAGATCTTGGGGAATATTAGAATATAAGCTTACTACATCCAATCCCAACCATGTTTTATTTTTTGGACCAGGTGGGAAATCTTGAAATGCTTGCAGTACCGAAGTACTATCTTTTAGATATCCCGGGACAGTACTTACTAGTGGCTGAAGGTATTTGTCTACAAAATTACTTAATCTTTCCAATAAGCTGTTATTACTGGAAACTATATCTCTATATATAGAGATTAAATATATGAGATTTTCAATAGGCAATATATGTTTTAAATTCGTTATGTTTTAAAGGTTAAAAAGAAAGGGATGTGATGTCATATATGACAAACAGAAAAACCTCCCTATTTAAGTAACATTAGAACATTTGTATTAGAGCCAGTGAACAAGGGTGAATCTTTGCACCCGAAACGCGTCGGTTATTGCCGTATTTTTATCTTTGCATTGTGAAGTATTCAATAAATTCAAGTTTCTACGTACGCTGGATCCACTCGCTGCATTCATTTGCATGTATTCCATGAATTGCCAAGCCCAGGACTGAGGGCTAGGATCCGTGCTGCATCGTATAGGAAACTAAGCGGAGAGCTGCCAGGTGACAAGATCTGCAATCAAGGTGAGCCGGTTACCTGTGCTTCTGTTTGTTAAAGGACATCAAGGCTTTATGGCAGCTCACACGACAGGCCCTGTTACGGGCTTCTGCCCGCACTAAAGTCCAGGCTGACAGATACCGTAGGACTCCGCCCCTATTTTTAGCCAGGCGATAAGGTTTGGCTATCCAGAAAAATATATTTACTTTTGGGTGCTAGCTACAAGTTAGGTCCTAAATACGTGGGTCCCTTTGAGGTACTGCAACGTCTAAACCCCCGGTGTGCTACAAGCTCCGCCTGCCTCGTACCCTGCGCATCCGAAAATCCTTCCATGTCTCTCTCCTCAAGCGGTGGTGCTGATCGCTTCTCCCGTGGACCTGTCTCGCCTTCTCCTGTGGCCCAAATCTGATAACATCTTTGAGGTCAAAAGGGGGGTGGTGGCACAGACGACAGTGAGGGGGACGCGGTTCTCTCTCATTGACTGGAAGGGGTTCGGGCCGGAGGAGCGGTCGGGGAAACCCGGGGACCCAACCTGTCTCCTGACCTCCTCTCTAGGTTTCTAAAAAAGAGGGGGAGACCTAAGGGGGGGGTACTGTCACGGGGGTCGCGGGCTCCGCTGCCCCCCGCGACCATCTCCCCGCTCGCAGGGGGTCTGGCGCGGCGGCTGCGGCGGCCCGCGACCACCCCTCTGCTGGCTCGGCCTCGGCGCCGCCTCTCTTACCTGGCCGCGCTCCGGTGAACGCCGCGCCTGCCTGTCCCGGCCGTCGTGCGCGTGGCCGCCGCTTAAGGCGCGCGCGCGCCGGCTTCTCTAAATTTAAAGGGCCAGTGTCCCGATAATTGGTCTATTGTCGGGCGCTGGTCCTATTTAAGGTATCCGCCCCCAGTACTTCCTGCCAGTCTGTTGGTGTGTTTTTGGTGCGTTAGAGAGTATTGGAGTTCCGTATTGATTACCCGTGTACCAGTCCGCTTGCTTACGTTTCCTGACCTTGCCTGTTTGCCGCCTGCCCTGACCGTCTGCCCGTCTCTGACTACGAACCTCTGCTGCCTGCCCTGACCTTCTGCCTGTCCCCGACTACGCCTCCGGATTACGTTTCTGTACCACGCTGTACCCCGGCCGCCATCGCAAGCCAGTCACGTCAGGGGTAACGACCTGGTAGCCTCACGCCGCAGCAAGTCCATCCCGCTTTGCGGCGGGCTCTGGTGAAAACCGGGGGCTACTTAGATTCCGTTCCCTGGCGTGGCTTAGCTATCATCGCTTGCGTTGGCCCAGCGGATCCACTCCTCCGTTACAGAAGTCTTCAGAATATGGATTATCTAGAGTGGTCTGTACATTGGGTTGTGACATTCGGCCCGTGTGTTGCTCCAGGTTGATAATGATGATGATGACATTTATGGCCTTGACTAAGAGGAAGAGGAGGGAAAACTGCTGGATGCAGGGTCTGATAACCACTGAAGAACAGATTGGCAATGCTGTTCACTAATGAGACGCACAGGGAACTGAGCAAGTGATGACAGGCCTGACAGTCCTGCGACTGACAATGTGCTTGCTTGTGCTTTGTCTGGAGCACTGGGGGCAGTAGCTTGTCTTGTACCTCTATCTCCACTTACGTACGCCCCTCCTTGCTCGCTTACCACCTCTAGTTCTCTCCATGTTCAAAAGCTAAATATTATAGCTCTGCACGTGGCACAAGATATATGTAATAAAAAAGAGAGAAGTGTGTGTGTATATGTGTATATACATATATATATATATATATATATATATATATATATATGTGGATCACAATAACGCACTGGTATATTTCAGCGTTTTGTGGACTAAAATCTGGCAAAATTACACTTTTTGGCGACGAGTAAGAGTTATTATTATTATTATTATTATTATTATTTATTTTAGAGCGCCCTCAGTTCCAGAGCGCTGTAAAATTGGGTTGCAAACATAACATAAGTCAAATGAGTACAAGGGAGACAACTTAATAAATACTGGTACAGGAGGAGAGAGGTCCCTGTTTATGGGGTGGCGTGGCAGCAATGGGGTTAATGTTGGGTATAGGCAATTCTGAAGAGATGGGTTTTCAGGTTGCTTTTGAGGCTAGTGAGAGAGGGAGAGAGTCTGAGGTTTTGGGGCAGTGAGTTCCAGAGTGTGGGGGAAGCACGAGAGAAGCCTTGGAGACGGTTGTGTGACGAGTTAATAAGAGGAGAGCAGAGAAGAAGGTCCTGTGAGGAGCAGAGATTGCGGGAGGGGAGGTATCTGGTGATTAAGGCAGAGATGTATGGAGGGAAGAGTTTATGGAGAGCTTTGTAGGTCAGGGTTGCTAACTTGAACTGGATTGGGTGGGCAATGGGTAGCCAGTGAAGGGATTGGCAGAGGGGGGGGGCGGCAGAGGAGTGGCCAGGAGAGAGGTGAATCAGATGGGCGGCAGAGTTAAGGATGGGTGAGCGATGGTGCTAGATGGGAGCCCACAGAGAAGGATGTTGCAATAGTCTAGGTGTGAGATGACGAGGGCGTGGACAAGCATTTTTGTGCTTTCAAAGTTAAGGAATGAGCGGGTACGGGAGATATTTTTCAGGTGAAGGTGGCAGCAGAGGTGAGGGCTTGGATGTGTGGTTTGAAGGACAGACTGGAGTCAAGAGTTATCCCAAGGCAGCGGACTTGTGAAGCCAGTGAGAGATTGCAGCCATTGACTGTGATAGAGAGATCAGGTGGAGGGATAGAGTGGGACGTTGGGAAGATTATGAATTCAGTTTTTTCCATGTGTAGTTTCAGGAGACGGGAGGAGAAGAAGGTGGATATTGTTGAAAGACAGTCTGGGATCCGGGAGAGCAGACAGGTAACATCTGGGCCGGAGATGTAGAGTTGGGTATCGTCAGCATACAGGTGGTATTGAAAACTGTGTGATGCTATGAGCTGACCCAGGCCAAGAGTGTAGATAGAAAAGGGTAGTGGGCCCAGGACAGACCCCTGAGGGAACACCGACAGAGAGCGGGCGAGAGGAGGAGGTGGTGCGAGAGTGAGAGATGCTGAATGTCCGATCAGTGAGGTATGAGGAGATCCAGGAAAGAGCCAAGTCTGTGATGCCGAGGGAGGAGATGATGTGTAGAAGGAGGGAATGGTCGACAGTTTCAAAGGCAGAGGACAAGTCTAAGAGTATAAGGACAGAGTAGTGGCGTGAGGCTTTGGCAGCTATTAGGCCATTGATGACTTTGGTTAGGGTGGTTTCAGTAGAGTGGTGGGGTCGGAAGCCCGATTGCAGCGGGTCAAGAAGAGAGTTGGAGGAGAGGTGAGAGGACAGTTGGAGATGGATGTGCTGTTCAAGGAGCTTATAGGCGAATGGAAGTAGAGAGAGGGGGCGATAGTTGGACAGACAGGAGGGGTCAAGAACAGAGAGAACTCTATTTCCTGGATATAGATCTGTATGACAATAACACACGGTATATTTGAAAGGTATTTCACCCCCAAAACTGCCAAAAATGAACTTTTCTCCACTCAGAATAATTTTCACCAACCACTGTTTAGAATATATTTCTTTGTATAGGAGAATTGGAGATGGTGCGTTATAAAATGATTTCACCCCCAATACTGCAAAATCAGATCTTTCGGGCACTGAGTATGATTTAGCAAATCCAAGCACTCTGTATAATATATATTCATGTATGTGAGATTTAGGCATTATGTGAGCCTGAAAATGTCACCAAATAACAGCTTCTGTGTGTGGGAAAGATGCAGCCAGCAATACCAAACTCCCTATGGAGTCTATGGAGAGGAAAATGCTACAGTATTTAAGTCTTGATTCCCTAAGCTTGCTGAACATCCCCCTAACTAACTACCTAACTAACTAATCTAAAAAGCATCTTTCCCTGGCTAAAATCACTAAGAAACAAATCTTGTGCCTGCATGCAAACAAGCAGACAAAGGCAGTCTGTACAGGACAAAGAGTGAGCTGAAAATGGCGTTCAGAACGCAATACAGTGAAATATATATAATATGATCATGTGATTTTAGCAGCCAATGACAGCCCTGAACCTCAGCTATGACGTTTTTAACACTTCTCTGTGCTCTGCACTGATTGGATGTGACAGGGCGAGGCGGCGCTCAGCCTGCAGGGAGCAGCAGTCTGGAGCAGCTGATTTGCAACGCCACCCGGATATACATTCTGATGGCAACTCTGTGAGTGACAGAGGCCCAACCACTCTGGACAGGGGCCATGTCGCACCAGCCAATGGGAGGACCCGGCGGCCGCTCCAATCGGCTGCTGGGGCGGTGTCCAGGAATCACATTTAAACCCTCTGCAGGCTGAGTGCAGCGCCTGTGATATTCTCCTGGCTGCCTTCATTACTTGTGCTTATCGTTTGTTGTTTGCTGATCCATGTACCAGACCCCGGCTTGTTTCCCTGACCCTGTCTTGCGCTCCGATTTTGTACCTCACTCCCGTTCGTGTTTGACCTTGGCTTGTTTATGGCTTCTCTTGTTGGTTCTGATTTGTGGCTTGGCGTTCCCGATTTGTTACTGACCCGGACTGTCTGACCATTCTTCCTTCTGATGTCCCCAGCACTCTAGCAGCGCAGGGACTGTCGCTCAGTTGCCGTCTGCCGCCTAGGGCAGCACGTCAAGTAGGTAGGGACAGTGGGCTGGGTTCCAGTCAGGGCTCACTGTACCTCCCGTGACGTGACATTATCGCAGGCCAAAACCGTCTCTGCTCTCCACTCGCTATGAACCCCATGATAGCTCTGGTAGAGCAGATGCAGGGGCTTACCCAGATAGTCCAGGATCTGGCACTGAGGGTACAACAGCAGGAGATTACCCTAAGTCAGAATTTTCCTGTATTATCGTCCCCCCCTGTGGAATCCCCGATTCAGTTGCCTGATAGATTCTCAGGCAACAGAAGGGCCTTTTTGACTTTTAGGGAAGGATGTCTCCTGTATTTTAGGCTCGGTTCACATACCTCGGGCAATGAGGAACAGAGGGTGGGAATCATTATGTCCCTTCTTCAGGGCCCCCCTCAGGAGTAGGCATTTTCTTAACCCCCTGAATTGCCAGAATTTTCTTCCGTGGGCATGTTCTTTGTCTCCATGGGCATACTTTTTGATGACCCTGATAAGGAAGCTGTGGCCGAGGCTCAGCTGACCACCTTGAGGCAGGGTAGAAGGACTGTGAAGGAGTATTGCTCTGAATTTCGTCGCTAGTGTGTTCCATCTGGGTGGAACGATCCAGCTCTTAGATGTCAGTTTAGATTAGGCTTAGCCGACCATTTGAAGGATATGTTAGTGGCTTACCCTACCCCTGGTACTTTAGATGAGGCTATGGCACTAGCCTTTCATCTGGATAGACGTTTTAGGGAGAGATGTCAGGAAAAGACTCCTGTCCTGGTGGCCCACTGCTCTACACCTGCTGTTTCTGATATAAGCCCCGAAGAGCCAATGCAAGTGGGAGCTTCATCTGCATCTGCTGCTAGGCACCGTAGGACTTCTCGTGGTATCCAAGGATTACGCTTCTACGGTGGTGAGGATGGGCACGTCATCCGGTAGTGCTCCAAAAGGGAAGACCAGGCTGAAAAACTTCAGCGCCTAGGTGATTTGAAGGAAGGTCACCTAGGCGAACAAGTATTTCCTATTGTATCCAAAAAGTTGCTGCTCCCAGTTGAGGTCTCATATTCGTCTTGGTCTGGTTCTGGGAAAGCTTTTGTGGATTCTGGGTCAGCTTCCAATTTTATTGACACATCCTTTGCTAAACGTCTGGGTCTGCCTTAGAGACCCCTATCTGATTCCCTGCGGGTGGTGACTATTGACTCTACTCCACTGGCTAGGGGCACAATAAAACATTGTACTCCTGAGCTCGAGATGTTGGTTGGATCCATACATACTGAAAAATGTATTCTATTTATCATGAAGGGGCTGCCCGCTGATGTAGTGTTGGGGCTGCCCTGGCTTCAGAATCATAACCCGGTGTTTGACTGGAATTTAGGGGAATTAGTCAAGTGGGCGAAACAGTGCTTTGACAGATGTCTTTCGATCATACTGGGCAATACAGAGGTGGAGCAGATTCCTGTTTTCATTTGTGACTTTGCTGAAGTATTTTCTCAGAAACGGTCGGAGATTCTACCCCCTCATAGATCTTACGACTGTGCCACTGACCGTCAACACACAGGTCAAGAGCTGTGGACGGCTCTACGCAACGAGACCGAGCACTGGCTGGGTGACAAGAACCTTGTGCCAGGCAAGGTGGTGTGGGATAACGGTCGAAATCTGCTGGCCGCCCTTATGATCGGTAAGCTGAAGCACATCCTTTGCCTGGCACACATCATGAACCTTGTCGTCCAGAAATTTCCAAAGCGCTAGCCAGTTCTGGGCTGCCTGCTAAGGAAGGGTCGAGGTCTGAGCTCGCACTTCTGCCGTTCGCACCCTGCTTCATCCCACCTGGCTGTGTTGCAGCGTCAGCTCGGCCTCCCCGTCAACCGTCTCATTGTTGACGTGGCAACACGCTGGAATTCCACCCTCCACATGCTCCAGCGATTGTGGCAGCAGCGCAATGCCATTACGCAGTACGAAGTGACACATGGCCTGACAAGCAGCGGTGCGGACCTCGGGGTGTTGAGCCACCGAGAGTGGAGGCAGGTGAAAGAGCTCTGCAACATCCTTGCCAGTTTTGAAGAAGCCACCAAAATGGTCAGTGTGGACGATGCCCTTGTCAGCATGAGCATTGTGGTGATCTTAGTTCTGGAACGATCGTTGGACACTCTGAAACATCAGGTCCCGCCAGCGACGGAGGAGGAGACGGACACAGATGCGGACACGGAGCCTTTCTCTCTGTCCAATCCACAAGGCTCGACAGTTTCACAATTTTATCAGTCTTCATTAGGCAGTGGTTCAGAGTCCAGGGCTAGTGCCTCAGCTCTCAGGGTGCATCATCTGAGGCAAGTCAGGGCTGTGTTGAAGCTGTGCCGGAGGAAGCGGAGGAGGAGGAGGTATTCCTGGACACCGATGTTACCGATGTCCCTGCCTTGGAAAGAGGTTGGCACGGATTTGAGGCGGAGGAGGAAGATGAGGAAGATCAGTTTGCTAGTGCCCCTCGACCCATAGGCTTGGGAAATCAAGGCTCCATCTCACATGAGTGCTCTCATGCTCCATTTCCTTCAACATTATCCTTGCACTAAGGCCATAAAACTGAACAATAGTTACTGGGTGGCCACCCTCCTCGATCCCCGGTACAAAATAAAACTCAGCACTTTCCTTTCACCCACCCAAATAGAGAGTAAAATGCAGGAAATGGAGACCTTGCTGATTGATCAACTGGAAACATCTGTTGTGTCTGCATCACGTTCTTCAAATGTCACGGTGGAACAACGTCAGCGACGTGACATCAGTAGAGTGCCAAGTAGCCGTAGCAGCAGCAGCAGGCAAGGCAGCAACAGGTAATGTGACAGAAGCCTAATGGGTGACCTCTGGCAATCTTTATTTACCACCTCACCAACGCATGTAATGCAGGGCACACATACAACACACAGAGACCAGCTTAATATCATGGTGCACGACTATCTGTGTCTCAACACCGATGTTTTTAGATGTGTTCCGGACCCAATTGACTTCTGGGTATCCAAAATGAATGATTGGCCCGAGCTCGCTGGCCACGCCATAGCGGTGTTGTCCTGCCCAGCAGCCAACGTCATATCTGAGCAGACCTTCAACACAGCTGGAGAAGTCATTACAGACAAACGCATCCGGCTTTCCACAGATAATGTGGATCGTTTGACCTTCACTAAGATGAATCAGGCATGGATCTCAGAGGATGTTGTGGCCCAATTGCCGAGGTCACCGATTAGTTGCCGGTCTACTTCCTCTTCCAAAAGAAATGGTCCTCTTGAAAACTTTTTTTTTTTTAAATGATCATTTCTTACAGCAATTTTTATTCTCAGTTTCCAAAAGATCATTTTGCTGGTTTTGCGGTGAGGAGACTGTAAAAGACACCAAGGTTTCATGACAACACCATATTCCATTTACTCACTTTATCTTTAGAATTTTTCGTATTGTCATTGGTTTTGGGGTCATGTTGCTGTGAGATACAGCTATAATCATGGTCCTTTGGAACAGAAATGTGGCTTCTAAGTGGCATTTCTCCCTCACAATTTTTAACAGTGTCTGAGAAGTCATTTTTATAATTTTTTTGGGTCATGCTGCTTTGAAATGCAGCTATACTACAGGTCCTATTATAAAAAAAAAATGTGGTTTCTAACAGACATTTGTTCTTCACGATTGTCAAGAGTGGCTCAAGGGTCATGTTTTGAATTTTTGGGGGCAAGTTGCAGTAAAATGCAGCTATACTACAGGTCCTATTGTAAAAAATGTGGTTTCTAACAGACATTTGTTCTTCACAATTGTCAAGAGTGGTTCAAGGGTGATGGTGTTGTCAAAAACATGAATAGGTAGGACACTGTTAATGGACACATATTGCAAAATGACTTGTTTTTGCAAGATCATTAACAAGCTAGCAATCCCTGTAGTTACACCACCCATTTAATACACTTAAAAAAAAAAGAGAAACAAAGACGTGGTGGTATTCCATCCTATTTTAAAAATGTGTTTTCTAGAATTAAACTACTAAAAAAATTGCATGTACAAAATAGCTGGTACAAATATTCCTCTTAATTGTACAAGGGAGGTACAGGAAGACTTGAACAGATGTAGGTTATTCAGAGGACATGGTGTATGGAGCACATTCGCCACCCCAAGAACAGATACAATTTCCTCCAACACGTTGACTAAAATGAGAAAAAGAATGCCAAGAAAAAGGGCACCTGGGTGAAACAGGAGCGTCAACCACCAGCATCTATAATTGAAGCTCAATTGGTCCGCATCCATACGGAGAGGCAAGCGCTCTCGTAGAGGCAGAAATTTCTCTAGCGCTACCCAGGTCTTGACTGTGTACTGAGGAAGGCTGGAGGTCTGAGCTCACACTTCCGCCTCCGTACTCTGCTTCAGCAAGACTGTTTTCGATGCTGCATCATAAGGGCATTGTTTGCCGTGTTAATGGATGACAGACGCTTGTCTAGGCTCTCACCGCACCCACTATAACTCGGGCCCTGCTAGCTGAACCTGCTTGTTAATAGATGACGGACACCAGCCCTGGCTCTCACCGCACCCACTGTAACTCGGGCCCTGCTAGCTGAACCTGTGTGTTAATAGATGACGGATGCCAGCCCTTGCTCTCACCACACTCACTGTAAGGCCGGCCCTGCCAGCTGAACCTGTGTGATCCATGTTTACAGCCTCAACTGCCTTGATCATTAATTTCCTGAATGCAGGATTTTCAGACAGGCCTCGTTGACCTACTGGGGACATCTGTTTCGTTTGATTCACATTCTAATGTCACGGTGGAACAATGTCACCAGTAGTATGGCAAGTAGCTCTAGCAGCAGTATTAATGGAGAACAAGTTGCTTTTATTATAGTTTATTTCTTATTGAGACATTTTCTGCTCATGGTCCATAAGGGCACCTTTGCGGGTTTTTGGGTCATGCTGCAGTCCAGGACATGGATAGTCATTGTCCAGTTCAACTAAAATGGTGGTTGAAAGAATCCTTTTTCCGGCACTTTTTAATCTGGGGTTCAGACAGGTATAAAGGTCATGCTGCGGTTCAGGAAAGATATAGTCAATGTCCAGTTCAACTAAAATGGTGGTTGAAAGACTCCTTTTTCCGGCACTTTTTAAATCTGGGGGTCATACTGCGGTCCAGGACAGGTATAGTCAATGTCCAGTTCAAGTAAAATGATGGTTCAAATCATACTGCCTTCTGGCACTTTTTAATTTGTGGGACATGCAGGTTTAATAGTCATGCTGTGGTACAAGACAGGGATAGTGAATGGTGTGTGACTTTTTTTCTGTGGCTTTTATAACCTAAGTGTGTTGCCTAAGATGTAGCACGTATCCACTTTACTGTTGTGGATGTTAATTCCAGCTTCTCCAGCCCTGTTTGGGTGTAAGAATGAAGGAGTTGTTCCTCTCCCATAGACTTTAATGGTCAGCAGCGATAATCTATTATCAGCTATCGGATATCGGTATGATAATTGACGATATCGACCCGATGACGATAGTCGACGTAATCGCTCATCACTATTAATTACAAGTTTTTCTGTTGTTGTGTTCCGTAAAATACACGCCGTTTTAACACGAAAAAAAGCTGGCAACTGTTGGCAGCACATTTCTTTTGCGCAATTTACATCCAAGGGTTAACTAAGTATATTTCTGCAGTTGTACTCAGTAACAGAAACTTTGTTTTTCACCGCCACAGAAGAAATTCTGTAGCATAATTCATATCCGAAGGTTAATTAAGCCTGTTTGTATTCAGTAAAATACACAGTGTTTTTAAACGGCACATACAAGTAAATTTTTCCTGCCCATTTGTGGAGCGCAAATTATATCCAAGGGTTACCCCAGCTTGTTAGTGGGTTCATTTGGAGTCAAATACAGGGTGTGTATTTATCATATACAGATATCATCATCAAACAGTGTCTGTACATTTTAGAACAAACAGTATGTCAGACAGAGAGGTGGCAGGCTCTGCACCTGCGAGTGGAAGTGGCACAAACATTCCTGTAGCAGGCCCAGGTCGCAGCACAGCAAGGGGATGTCGCAGCAGGGGTCACTCGGTGAGGCCACAACTGCCAGTGTCATTTAGCGGCCGTGTGTTGTTCAGCAACCCAAGGGTTCTTGATTGGTTGACTAGGTCATCCACTTCCTCCCAGATGACATCTGACAACCCCAGCCAAGAATCGGTGGGAACGTCAGACACAACCCTTAGGTGGCATTGCCCGGGAGCGGGTCAGGGGCCCTCACCTGTCCTCAACCCGCCTCTGTCCCATCCGGTTCCCTCAGCCAGAGATCTACTATGTGGTCTGGGCTCAGCGCCACTATATAGCGAGGATGAACAATTTGAGGAGGACAGTCAGTAGCTACTTGGCAGCGAAGAAATGGGGCCAATATCCCTTGCTTCTTGCAGTAGGCGGCAAAGTATAGATGTGGAGAGGGGCATGGGAGGTCTTGTTGTGAGGGGTCAACCTCTGCATAAAAATCACAGGGCTACACTTACAGCTTCAGCGGCTGTTAGATGCACTAAATCCCAGCGGCAGGCGACTCTGGCCCTTCTGCTGCATGGGAAAAGATAGCAGGTGCCGTTAATTAATGAGCAAATGCTCTAGGTACTAGTTCACACCAGCATGCAAAAAACCACAGTATAACACATGGGGAGACTGCTTAAAAATGCAACAATACCTGATGAGAATTGCATATGGATAAAGCGATACAGAGGGTAACGCCATCTGTACAGTTATACCATGCTGGGTTTCAGCTTATATCTCCCACAAAGGACAGTGGGCAAGCTGCCCAGCACTTAGAAGGTACACTGCACAAAATACTTGTACCCTAAGCTCCCCAGTATTTTAGGGCAAAAAGATAACATGCTGGGAAAAATATCAAAATATGAAAATATGAGGTATTAGTTGTTACAGTAGCTACAGTACGCAAGCTCGCAAGCCAACGGCAAGGCTCCTCATCTCTTGCGAGTCCCTACACTATTAAAAAGAAAAAAAGCACAGAAAAATGGGACATGAATTACCAAAAAATCACAGGGCTACACTTACAGCTTCAGCGGCTGTTAGATGCACTAAATCCCAGCGGCAGGCGACTCTGGCCCTTCTGCTGCATGGGAAAAGATAGCAGGTGCCGTTAATTAATGAGCAAATGCTCTAGGTACTAGTTCACACCAGCATGCAAAAAACCACAGTATAACACATGGGGAGACTGCTTAAAAATGCAACAATACCTGATGAGAATTGCATATGGATAAAGCGATACAGAGGGTAACGCCATCTGTACAGTTATACCATGCTGGGTTTCAGCTTATATCTCCCACAAAGGACAGTGGGCAAGCTGCCCAGCACTTAGAAGGTACACTGCACAAAATACTTGTACCCTAAGCTCCCCAGTATTTTAGGGCAAAAAGATAACATGCTGGGAAAAATATCAAAATATGAAAATATGAGGTATTAGTTGTTACAGTAGCTACAGTACGCAAGCTCGCAAGCCAACGGCAAGGCTCCTCATCTCTTGCGAGTCCCTACACTATTAAAAAGAAAAAAAGCACAGAAAAATGGGACATGAATTACCAAAAAATCACAGGGCTACACTTACAGCTTCAGCGGCTGTTAGATGCACTAAATCCCAGCGGCAGGCGACTCTGGCCCTTCTGCTGCATGGGAAAAGATAGCAGGTGCCGTTAATTAATGAGCAAATGCTCTAGGTACTAGTTCACACCAGCATGCAAAAAACCACAGTATAACACATGGGGAGACTGCTTAAAAATGCAACAATACCTGATGAGAATTGCATATGGATAAAGCGATACAGAGGGTAACGCCATCTGTACAGTTATACCATGCTGGGTTTCAGCTTATATCTCCCACAAAGGACAGTGGGCAAGCTGCCCAGCACTTAGAAGGTACACTGCACAAAATACTTGTACCCTAAGCTCCCCAGTATTTTAGGGCAAAAAGATAACATGCTGGGAAAAATATCAAAATATGAAAATATGAGGTATTAGTTGTTACAGTAGCTACAGTACGCAAGCTCGCAAGCCAACGGCAAGGCTCCTCATCTCTTGCGAGTCCCTACACTATTAAAAAGAAAAAAAGCACAGAAAAATGGGACATGAATTACCAAAAAATCACAGGGCTACACTTACAGCTTCAGCGGCTGTTAGATGCACTAAATCCCAGCGGCAGGCGACTCTGGCCCTTCTGCTGCATGGGAAAAGATAGCAGGTGCCGTTAATTAATGAGCAAATGCTCTAGGTACTAGTTCACACCAGCATGCAAAAAACCACAGTATAACACATGGGGAGACTGCTTAAAAATGCAACAATACCTGATGAGAATTGCATATGGATAAAGCGATACAGAGGGTAACGCCATCTGTACAGTTATACCATGCTGGGTTTCAGCTTATATCTCCCACAAAGGACAGTGGGCAAGCTGCCCAGCACTTAGAAGGTACACTGCACAAAATACTTGTACCCTAAGCTCCCCAGTATTTTAGGGCAAAAAGATAACATGCTGGGAAAAATATCAAAATATGAAAATATGAGGTATTAGTTGTTACAGTAGCTACAGTACGCAAGCTCGCAAGCCAACGGCAAGGCTCCTCATCTCTTGCGAGTCCCTACACTATTAAAAAGAAAAAAAGCACAGAAAAATGGGACATGAATTACCAAAAAATCACAGGGCTACACTTACAGCTTCAGCGGCTGTTAGATGCACTAAACCCAGCATGGTATAACTGTACAGATGGCGTTACCCTCTGTATCGCTTTATCCATATGCAATTCTCATCAGGTATTGTTGCATTTTTAAGCAGTCTCCCCATGTGTTATACTGTGGTTTTTTGCATGCTGGTGTGAACTAGTACCTAGAGCATTTGCTCATTAATTAACGGCACCTGCTATCTTTTCCCATGCAGCAGAAGGGCCAGAGTCGCCTGCCGCTGGGATTTAGTGCATCTAACAGCCGCTGAAGCTGTAAGTGTAGCCCTGTGATTTTTTGGTAATTCATGTCCCATTTTTCTGTGCTGTCAACCTCTGCATACCAAGACCGGTGATGAGGACAACAGTGACGATGAAACACAAATCGATGATGATGTAGCCGACCGCACTTGGGAGCCGGGTGAAGCAAGGGCTTCATCATTGTCAGGAGAAGAGGGCGTCAGCTTGCGCGTCAGGCAGCGGCGCAGCCAGCAAGTGGGTTGTGTGGCCGTGAGTCAGCAGGGTAGCAGCAGTGTGAGGTCAGGAGCCAAGCGGCCACGGGGTAGAAAACCCGCTTTGCAGGTCCAAGAAAGTAGCGGCACAGGGGCTCAGCGAGGCAGCGGCAGTAGTAGTCACTCAGTGCGGAGCGTTGGCGGTAAAATCAGTTACTCGGCGGTATGGCAGTTCTTTGCTAAGACACCGGAGGAGCCGAATATGGGTATATGTAGAATCTGTGGGCAGAAAGGGAAGCGTGGCCAGGGAGCTAATGTTGGCACCACAGCCCTGCGTCAACACATGCAGCGTCGCCATCCAGTGGCCTGGGAGAGAATTGGCTCAGATGTGGTGGTCCATCCTGCCGCCGTCGCAACAGCAGCCGCAGCGCCCAGTGGAACGCATGCCATTGCAGCCAGTCAAGGCTCCACCGCCTCTGTAGAAGAGAGCTGTTTCTCTTTGCCATCATCTCCCGGTCCAGATGCTCCTGCTCCTCGCTACTCATGGCGCCAGCAGTCGTTCAACGAGGCGATTGCAAAGCGACAACGGTATGTGTCCAACCATCCTAAGGTGCAGAAGCTGACTGTGCTCCTGTCCAAGTTGTTGGTAATGCAGTCCCTCCCTTTCCAAATGGTGGACTCTGCACCGTTCAGAGAACTATTGGCTTGTGCAGATCCAAGATGGAGAGTTCCAAGCCGTAATTTCTTTTCCAAAAAGGCAGTACTAGCACTTCATAAATATGTAGAACAGAAGGTGAGCCAGTCCTTGAGCTTATCGGATTGTTCCAAGGAACACGGCAGCGCGGACGTCTGAAGCTGTAACTACGGTCAGGACCAGTACATGTCCTTTACAGCCCACTGGGTGAATGTGCTTCCTGCCCAGGCACACCAACAACTTGGAAAGGAGACACCGCTTTCTCCTCCACGTTGTCAAACTGCGGCTCCTGCGTCAATGTCCGCCTCCTCCTCCTCCACCACCATCATCTCAGCCTCCACAAGTACTGCTCCATCATACCACATGTGTAGGGCACAGCGGTGTCACGCAGTTCTACACCTGGCTTGCCTCGGCGAACGAAGTCACACAGGGGAGGAACTGCTCCGCGTCATGCAGCAAGGAATCGATGTGTGGCTTTCTCCGCGCCAACTGCAAATCGGAACCATGGTGAGGGACAATGGGAGGAACATGGTGTCTGCGCTGCACCGAGGAGGGATGGTCCATGCGCCCTGCATGGCGCACGTGTTCAATCTGGTTGTGAAAAGCTTCCTGAAGTCTTCCACCGATCTTCAGAACATTCTGAAAATGGCCAGGAAACTGTGCATGCACTTTATCCATTCCTACAAAGCCAGGCAGAATGGCCTCCCCCAACACACGCAGATCTGCTATGTTTCTACCCGTTGGAATTCCAGCCTCCATATGTTGGTCCGACTGTATGAACAGAGAAAGGCCATTAACGATTTTTTGATGATCCAGGCGGACAGGAGTACTCCCCGTGTAACTTTGATGTCAGCCAGTGCCAGCTTATGCGTGACACCTGCCGTTTGCTGAGGCCATTTGAGGAGAACAAAAAAAGCATAGAAAAAATATTCCTTTAAAATCTAACTTTTATTAAACAATATTTAAAAATTACTACCCACCCTTTTCCCCCAAAATGGGGACACTAATCAACAAACTACCCTAAAAAATCTATTTTCCTAAAACTAATAAAATGTTGGTACTGTTCCAATGCTGAGAACCCCCCCAAAAAAAGGGGCCCCCCAATCAGTGCCCTTGGGAAATGCCCCTCGACTTACCCTCCCCTATCCACTGTATGAGGGGGGGGTAAAGTATATAGGGTGTAAGGGGAAAAAAATTTTAAAGTATTGTCATATACACTTCAAAGATATGGTGTTGTATCACACCCCCTAAATCCTAAAAGGGGGTTCAGGGTCAATACACCCCATGCAACCTGGGTTTTTATACTTCAAGGAAATGGCGTTAAATCAATACAAACCCACATCCCATAAAAGGGGTTATATGAATAAACCCATTTAAACCACAAACCCCCGTTTTGTTTCCCAAAATTCCCGGGACTCCTCAGTGGGGTAAACCCAAAAGCTTAATGTAAATATTCCCCCCTTTAATCAACAATTACATTTCAAAAGAGGGACCGAACCTTTCCCCCGTAATTCCTATGGGGTAAATTAGTCAATTGGTACCTTTCAGGAGATGGTTCTCCCCTTTATATCAACCTTTAAAAAAATGAAAAAAAAGAGGCATAAGAACCAGATCCCATAACAAAGTACCCAACCTTTCCCCCCCTTAACCCCCTGAAGGGAAAAATTTTCGTAGGGTACCTGTAAAGTTGGTGTCACCCCTCCTGATGGGAACAAAAGTTGTTGGTGCCAAAGTGTCCCACCACTGAATGGAGAAACCAGAGCTATATATACCATTCCAACTCCTCCCAAAGGTAAAAACGCCCCCTGTTTCCTATATCCCCACTCCTAAACACCTTTTTAAAAAACCCCCTTTCACAGGTAATTAAAATTTCCCGTCTATCAACAGGCACCCCGCATGTTTCCCGGGTTTAAAGACTTGGGGCCCCGTGCTTTAGGGCATATCTTGCGCATGCGTTAGGGAAAGGGGTATCGATTATTCAAAATCCCGCGCATGCGCCCGACCACCCGGCCCTCCGGAAAACTAAGCGTTTCCCGGGCAAAAAGACATAAATTAGCATCTTTTAAAGTCCACAAATCCCCCGTTTCCCTCTGTTTTTCTATTCCCAAAATAAAAATCTCCCCCGTTCCTAAAACAAAAAAGGGGTTTACTCTGGGGGTGGTAAAGAAAAAATCTGTAATTATTGGAGAGTACAACTCCCAGGGAGATAAAGGTATATAAATTTGAGGGAAATACTGGGGGGTCTTTTTGCAGGGTGAGATCCTAAAAGAGATACCCGCCTGCTTTTAAATCTATTTTCCGCAAGGGGCAGTCTACGGGGGCCCCTCTAGTAAAAAGTCCCCTTTCTTTGGGTCCAAAAAGGGGGACGTTGGGCAGGGAGCCCAATGGGTGTTTTCAAAGGGGGGCCCCCAGTAAATCTTCAAAAATGTTGTCAATTGTAAAAAAATTTGGGGGGGAAAAGGGA